>JAVQJF010005148.1:0-19221 GCA_036023855.1 Gadopsis marmoratus
ATAGACCCAACAATTCCACCAGGAGCAGCACTAGGAGACAGTGGCAAGGAAACACTGCCTTTAACAGGCAGAAACCTCGAGCAGAACCAGAACCAGAACCAGGCTCTGGGTGGGCGTCATCTGCCTCCACCGGTTGGGTTAAAAGAGAGAGAGGAGTGGGGGGGAGTGAGCAGGAGGAAAGAGAACACACAGCAGCACAGTACAGTTCCACATAGAGATGCAAGGCAGCTGGTTCCACAGGAGAGGAGCTTGGTAGCTGAAGGCTCTGGCTCCCATTCTACTTTTAGAGACTCTAGGAACCACAAGGAGCCCTGCATTCTGGGAGTGGGGTAATAGGGTATGAGCTCTTTAAGATATGATGGTGCCTGACCATTAATGGCTTTATAGGTGAAGAGAAGGATTTTAAATTCAATTCTGGATTGAGACGGTAGTACAGGAGAAATATGATCTCTTTAAACGTGCCGCAGCATTTTGGATCAGCTGGAGAGTCTTAAGGGACTTATTGGAGCTGCCCGATAATAGGGAGTTGCAGTAATCCAGCCTTGAGGTAACAAATGCAGGGACTAATTTTTCTGCATCTTCTTGGTACAAGATGTGCCTGATTTTTGCAATGTTATTTGGTCATTGTCATTACATAGGGAAACAGGTCAAATGAGGTAAAGGGGTGCAATTAGACATTGCAATCTGGTCATTGCCTGTGGGTGAGAGATAACTGTTACTGTAGACCCAGGCATCTTATCAGCTCTGATAAACCATGTCACAAACATGCCGCCTCACCTTTGACCTTCCACATACAACCCCATCTACACAAGATCAAAATGATGTCCCCTGGTGCAGTTATGAAACCATATAATTACCACAGCATTTGAAAGCACTTCAGCGCCTCTGAAAGAGAGCAAACTGTATTGATTATGGCTGCTGAAAGAGAGTCTCTGCTGATGTCTGCGAAACAGAACAGAAAAAGGTATAACTGGCAATTCGAGATCGGTTTTTAACACGCCTTCAGCATAAATAATGAAATGCGGTCTAGTGGTACGACCGTAACCTGGATGCAAACCAACCAGCAACTTTGCAGAAACCCAACACTTAGCAGCTCAGATATCTGGCACACAAAAATGTTGTTGTATGTTCACACACACTCACACTGTCAGGTTGATAAAGTAGCTCCAGATGATTCAAGCAGTGTCTGATCTTCATTTGTTTCTTAAAGAGACCATGAAAGTCAAGAATTTTGAAAGACATTTCTGCAAAAAAAAAAAAAAAAAAGAAGTCTTAAACTTTCGCCTGGTTAATACTGTTGTGGAATTGCGTTTGAGTCAACAAATTTCTTCTCTTGAACTTTGTTCCTTGAATTGAAACCAGAGAGGAATCTTTCCACTGCAGGCCTAAAAAAAGACGAAAGACGAAGAGGAAATAGACTGGGGCAGCTCTCCTCTCTGTCTGTCCCTGCTCCTCTCCATCTTCCCTCCATCGCAGTACATTAGTAATGAGTAATTGCTAATGCCGGCTTGTTGGACGGAAATGGGGAGTGAAAAACAGTGCAGCAGACTCTTTAAGTGCATCCAAGTAATGCACGGACACAGAAGCATGTGCACAAACTACAGACTTTTGCTGGTATTTTTATGTTTTTATCACATGCAACATGCAGTAAATGTACATGTATAGTGAAGGAGTGTGTCCTCGATGCAGTTTAAACCTGGATTTTATATCACACACACACGCACATGCTGTCCTGAGGGAATTATCAGGCGGACCCTGTCCTTTGCTCCACAAACACACACACAAACACACACTCGCACACACAGACAGAGTGCATATAAAGGGCTGGGCCTTTGTTCTGTGTCTCTCATTTTGAAAAACGAACCTCACGGTAAACTGCTGCCCCCACACACACACCAGACAAAAAATGCCTGCAGACTACAATGGACGTTGGGAGATGGTGAGCAACGAGAACTTTGAGGACTTCATGAAGGCCATCGGTAAGTTGCCTTCTTATTGCCTACTTAATGCATAATGGCATAGAAGGGGAGGCTGTGGCTTGTAACCTTCGTTAAAAACAGGAGTCAATTAGAAGGGCAAAATAAAGAAGCTAACATTGAATGGTGCAAGCAAGTAGGGAGGGAGACCTGGGCAGAAAATCTAGAATGAGTGTGACAGAGAGAGGGGGGGGGTACTGTGGCACTGCTTCATGTCCTCGTTGAGCTGCTGTCAGGCCAAGTTAACCTCCACTCGTGTGAGCAGTTGCCGTCTGTTACCATGCCAAATAAATATTGATTCACTCCTTTTTGCATTTTCATCCTCCTGATTCGCAGAAAAGGAAGACGGATCCCGACCCAGGATCAGGCAGCGGGCCAGCTCGTCATTTTAAAAACAAAAAGTGAGAGAGCGAGAGAGAGAGAGAGAGCGTGAGAGAGAGCCCAGCACTCCTCCTTTTAGCGCGTCATTGATCAGTCCCAGAAACACTTTCATTATTTACGACTCTATCTGCAATTCATTAAACAACCCCGGCACACTCAGCTCGCACGAAATCCGGGAAATCCTGAACGCCTGCACTTCATTTCCATCGAGCAGAGAGGAAAATTACATCCTTATGGAAATGGGTCCAAAATATTATTTAGATGGGTAAATATAGGGGCCTCATCTAGTAAGTGTAAGAGTCATTGGAAGAAATTGAATTTTCACTTTAAGGCAAATGGGATATGAATATCTAAACGGTCGAGGACAGGTGGGGAGAGGGGGCGTGAGAGCAAGGTCATTTTTAAAACGTAAATGAGATTGTCAAAACCACCAGTAGGATAGGAACCATAATAAGTGGCCTGTGGTGTCATGTGTGTCTGTGGATGTGTGCTTTTGGCTTGTCTGTGCACATAAGGATTTAGTCAGTAAAAAAGTCAAACTGCACACCACAGCTCTATAAAACTCCTGCCACTCACGTTAAATCCCATTCGTTCTTGTGTGTGTGTGTGTGTGTTCATGCTCGCAGACATTGACTTTGCCACCAGAAAGATAGCTTCCCACCTGCATCAGACAAAGGTGATCGTCCAGAACGGAGACAAGTTTGAAACAAAGACCCTGAGCACCTTCAGGAACTATGAGGTCAACTTCACTGTGGGAGAGGAGTTCGAGGAGCACACAAAGGGCCTGGACAACCGAAAAGTCATGGTGGGACTGTTGGCTTGTAATTTTACAATGAACTGAACAAAGTGCTGGTAGTTATTGTTTAATTGGTAATTATGGTTTATAGCAGCCTTTAAAATTCTATTTTTGAATACAAACTAATAAAATGATGCTTGCTTGTGTGGCGACATCAGACAGTGATTACCTGGGATGGAGACAAGCTGGTGTGTGTTCAGAAGGGGGAGAAAGAAAATCGTGGCTGGACGCACTGGATCGAGGGAGACCTGCTACACCTGGTGAGGGGAAACCGTGACACATTGGCTGAGTCATTGCGGCAGAGTTGCAAAGAGATTTGCATATTTGCCAGGAAATGAGAAGTTCCTGTGTGATCACAGCTGCAGCAGAAAGTTGCATTAAAATTAAAATGAAAAGAAAAAACGTGTTCTCCCTTCACTTGCATGATGAAATCTTTCCCAACCCTCAGTTAGTTCCGACTTATTTGTCTCGTATCTATAGGCAATAACAATAAAAAAAAGATAATGAATCACTGTCTAATACATTTAAATGTACGCTCTGCCTGATTAACTAAGAGGGACATTTGTTGCATCATGTAGGACTCACAGTCTAAAGGTCTGTCTCTTCTCTTTCAGGAAATCACTGTGCTCGACAAAGTCTGCCACCAAGTATTCAAGAGGGTCAAATAAGATGGGGAAGGAACCTTATCTGCACCCAACTGTCTGTCGTGTGTTGCATGTTGCTCTCTATTTATAATGTAATTGTGACGGCCTGTAATAAATTCATTTAATACCACTTAGTTGTGTTTTTTTGATTAAAATATGTACATATTAAGGTGCAGCCTCCATCAATTCTTGTCCACATGCTCCAGTAACGTCCCAGTAACGATGCCAGCCTGTTACACTTTTCCACATTAAGCACAAAAAACAACTTTCCATTCCCTCTGGACAGTCATATCCAAAAGACCAAGCATACACACGGTACGCATTTAACAGGTTTATGTAAGTGTTGAAACTGACCCTTTTATCTTATATGAAAAATATGTCTTGAATATTGACACACAGTTATGGAAAGAGAAAGACGAGATACTGCAACGAATAAAAAAAAAAGTCAAAACACAATTTGTTGTCTCATATTCGACCTGAAATTCTCTGTAAAAGTTGCACGAGACAAAAGACCATTTTCTACATATTTCCCGCAGCAAATACAAAAAGTAGACTTGGTGAATGCTGCTGCTGTGCCGTGCTGATGTGTCGATCGTGAGTGAATCGTTTTATCGCGCACACGACTTCTGGCACAAACGTGACGCCGCACTACTCCTCTGCTACAGCAGGAACTAGTCCTCTCGCAGAGTAAGTCGCTCGTTTGGCCGCGCATGCGCATTGCGCAACAATGACGTCTTGAGTTTTGTTTTCCTCACGCGGCAGCTGCACGGGCTCGGGACCGGGTGAACCGGGGAGAGACGGAGCTCGAGTGACAAACACACGCAGAGCTGAGGAACTGAAAACCCTCCGAGAAAGGCCGCACTGTATCTGGTGTCTGCACGACAACCGGATACTGACGGGGATGAGCAGGAAAAGAAGCCCCCTCACCGGGTTTCTGTAAACACTGCACGCCCTCTGCTGGAGGAACTGGAGAAAAACCCCTGAGCCGCACCACCATTGGCCCTAAAAATATTGTGTACAAATTTCTGTGAAGACTGTCAGCCTATATCATTATTTTATTAGGGGGAATTAAATAATTTGACCTAATAAATAAAATAAGGAAGAATGTGCATGTAAACTGACTCGGTTAAGGCATTAAGTCATTATGGAAGAGGACTGGGGCCTAGTGAAATCTTTTTTCTTTATCCTTTATTCTGCGAAGAAGTAAGCCAAGCAAAGAGTTTGGGACAGAGTCTATTGTCTGTTCCACTCTCCGTAGCGGGAGGTGGTGGTGATGCACCGAATGCATGCCAACCGCCGTAAAACTAGACGAAGAAGAAGAAGAACTTAAATAATAGTAATTAACAGTAAATGCAGGCTGAACCGGGCAAAAGCACGACAGACAAACTTTAAGACGTCAAGACGTTTTTGAAGAAGACTGACAAAATAAGTCAGTAATGTTGTTGCGAGGCTTATTAACACTAGCTAATTGCTAGGTAATAATTAAAATGTCACATAAGTCAAGTACATTTTCACCACATAGAAATAGTTACTAACACACTTATTATTGCTGTGTTGCAGACTTTTTGATTGTTTTTATGAAGTCAAAGGGTAGACATTAACACTTACTAACAGATATCTTAAAGCCATCAACCTTCTAACCTTAACGTCAACAGTTGGGAAAGGGTTTATTTTGTTGTATATGATGTCCACCTTGGTCATTTGTATATTGGTACATATGTAAATGATTTATGTGGAACTTTAACCAGGTCAAAATTAACCATGTTCATATACAAAGTATGTAAAATGTCCATTTTACAAATAATATACATATAAATAATATGTTATTATATATAATAATAACATAATAATATGTATATATCTTTCGTTAATATTGAAGTCAGTTTGCGGCCACCACAAAATGACAGCTTTGGGAGAGCACCACTTGCACATTATGTGAATTCCAGTTTAACATACACATTGCAATAACATACACATGATCAATTACCCTTTATTGTCACATGTAAATCTAAGTAGGCTTTATATTACTGTACATAAATGTGTACATAAAGCACCTACTGTATGTATAAATGATAGCTTATTATTTTGCTCATACAACAATTAATAATAATAATAATCCATGCCAAGTGTCAGTCCAATGTTGCCATATTATATATTTCTTTATTGTTACACACTAAAAATCACAATGTCAAAACATAGCCAATTTGGCCAATGCAATGCTCGCCCAGTACCAGAGCACTATTGTTCCTCCAACCCAAAGACAAGCTACTGCAGTGTTCATTAGTTGGTACAGTTTTTCCCAATTTCTGTCTCCAGCTGCTTTCAACTTCTGAACAAGGTCCAATCAGTGGGCTCCTCTTTTGTTAATTGGGCTTTGGGGACAGCAGCTAGAAACCACTGACTTAGGAACATTCACTGTAAACACCTTGGGTTATTAAAACCTACAACATGACCTTCCTCAATAGAAGCTATGGGCAGTCACATAATACACCCTGAGTCAGAGTATATTATATAGCAGATTGCACTGTGTAAACTGAAGGAATATTTGTTGACCTGTAATATTAAAATGGTCACCAGCATTGCTCTACCCCTTTCTTCTCTTGTTCCTTATCTTGCACCTCATCCTCCTCCCTCCTCCCTCCTCCCTCCTCTCCCTCTCTGGCTCAGCTGGGTCGTGAGCAGCCGGCTATGTCCATGGACTCCAGCGGGAAGGTCATGTGGGCTCGCCACTCCGAGGTGCAGCAGTCCAACCTGAAGGCCATGGGGGTGGCTGAGGTCAGGATGGAGAGAGGCTGCAGCTGTGAGATCTACCCCCAGATCATCTAACACAGCCCCAACGTGAGGTGAGGCGGTGCGCTGCGGGTAGAAGCAGTGGCCATGTTTGATCTGGCAAGTACACTTCAAAATTGTCTGTTGTAGATTCAATTTCAATTTCCTCTTACCAAAACATGCTGGTTGCTGTATCACATGTAGTCTTTAGTTATATTTTGATCATTTAAATTTGACAGTAAACACTTTGTTGGTCTGTGTTGATGTACCTCTGAGACTATACAAAAACCAGTACTACAACACAGTCCGTATAGACCCAAACGTATCTGAGATTGAATGCGGTTAAAAACCAAATGGGATGTAAATAATACTGAATGAAAATATTAATATTTGATTGTGAAGTTATTGTGCAGTTACACAAAACATTATTTTCAACATTGTTTTTCCTGCCACACAAATAGTTAGCAAATTAGCTTCCAATGCATTCATTTTCTGCACATGAAAATGTATATACAGCCGATGTACATTGCTGTTCAAAATGCCTATCATCTGTTTGATTTCCTTTTTGAAGCGTATGTCCTGATTTGATCTATCGAGAGGTTTACAGTTTTTATGATTTGGAGTAACAACACATCCTCGTTGTGTTGATAATATGGCAAAATTCATCCTTAGCCCCTTCCAGAGCATGTATTAAGTGATCAAAGTCAAAATGAAACCTTTACTGTATGTTTGTGTCTAACCACAGTGTAATTACCCAGTGCAGCTAAAGGAAAGTGCTGTATGACTATCTACCTTCATGCTTGTGGATTCTTTGGGGGGGGTATTGCGTATCATCTTTAGTTGCAGTTTCAAAGCATCATTTTATATCCAGATATGTCTGTGTTTTGTGTCCGTGTATTTGCAGATTTTTAGTGGTGTGTGGCCATGAGGAGCATATCATCTACACCGCCATGGCCCTGAGACACAAGAGTTTTGGTTTGTGGTTTTAAATTGAGTGCTGGAGCAGTTTTTTGCTGGACTGTTAAATCATAATCTATATTTGTGTATCAAACAAAACTAACATGTAAATTAGTGAGCTATAGAGGTGCTAACAGCTGACTTTTTTAACTTTGGACATAGAGGCTAGCTGCTTCACCCTCGTTCCAGTCTTCACAGTATGCTAAGCTAAACTAACTGTCTCTTGGCTATATGGCTATAGCTTCATATTTAGCGTATGGACATGAGAGTGGTGTAGATTTACTAAGACATACTCACGCACCCACACTCTCACATGTGGTCAGGTACATTATATTTAAGTATGCATGTTTTTTGAAGAAGGCTTCTAAACCTGACATTAGGGCTGCAGGTGAGCTTCTTTTCCTTTTTTGACATTTGACATGACAGGTTTTTGTGTGTGTGGATATGGATTTACTGTATGTGTGTGTAATGTAATCCTGCTGTGCCACAGGTATCTTTGGTGGCTTCTTACTGGGATTGAGGTCTTCTAAGACTGGGAGAGTGCCGAACCCATCCGCCGTATCGACATCCAACCGAAACACATGAGTCGTACTGGCATGGCCCTTGTATCTCCAGCAGTCTGTCTAGTGCCGTCTTATAATATCTGGTCTTCCTGTCTTTAGTTTAAAAAAATGAAATGATTCCGTTGTCATATTTGGTGTCTCCTGGCATGTCTAGTAACAATTTAAGGTTGCATGAATTTCACTCGTAAAATGCTGTGGAAAGGTCTTAAAAAGTTTTAAATTGTGTTATTCTGGAAGATGAAGAAAGTCTGTAGAGGAATTCTGTCTGGATTTTTTGTTTTGTTTTGGAAACAAATGTATTTATTTAAATTTAGAAACTATTATTTCCAATGATTTCTTGTGTCTCTCTTGTTACTTTCTGCTGACAAGGTGGTGGGTGAGGTCCCAGAGGTGGTGTAGACAGGGGTTTGGGTGGGAGACTGCTTCACCTATACCTGCTCTCTTAACAGACTAAACTACTATGTTGGAGGAGAGATCATCACCATTGCTCACCTGGACAGGTACAATGCATGGATACATGTAAATATACAAAGTACCAGCAAACCCATCTAGGCTTAATCGTAAAGTACGGCAGCAATGCGTCTCAGCACTCTGACATCACTAGCATTACAGCCACGTCCCTGGCATGCTGGGAAAATCTGCTGTTTGGCTTTGCATCTACATGGTGTCTCATGTCGCCCACCTTTCTCCATTCCTAAATTCTCAAAGAAGTGCCTTAAAACTGGTCTTCCTCACGTGTAAGACCATGTATCTGCAGGGCTACATCCCCAAAGATGGTCGTCTCTACCTTGGAGACAAGGAGCTGAATGTCATCAGCTACTTGATGCTGCTTTCAGTGCTGGAAAACCAGACAGCTGTCATGAGGAGGGACTTCAGCACGGCCGACAAGGTTCTACCCATAATCCCCAAGGAGCAGAGGATCATGGTAGCCCACTTTTTGGAGAACAGGTACATTTGTTTTACAGCACTTTGCTTTTCTTTCAGCTTGACTATAAATTCAGGATTTGGATGAATGCATAATTTACAGAACATCAGGCAGCCAGATGGAGAAAAGGCCTCTGGGCAGAACTCTTGTGTGTTTTGGTTGAAATAAATGTATCATGGGAATGGTTTTGCTTCTGACGCAGTCTCTTTTTACCTCTTCACTTTTTCACAGACACATAGCTTCACATATCTGATCTTCCACTGTTGGCCCCCGTGCTTTACATAAAAACAGATGACACAGCAGAATACATAGAATAAAAGTGTTTACGACGGTTTATTGTGTTTTCTTGTGTTGTGTAGGGCTTCAGACAGCCGGCCCTGGCTGTGTCCACTGACCCAGAACACGAGTTTGAACTGGCCCTGCAGCTGGGAGAGGTCAAGATAGCCTACCAACTGGCCTTGGAGGCAGAGGTCAGGGCCACATGCACATACACACAAAAACAAGATGAAAGTTCTGTCCCAAATCCATTCTTGAGACTAACTCTATACAGAATGCACTATGTACAAATCATGCATGTCATAGTATACTGGTTTAGCAGTTAGTATACAAAAATATCAACATACCGTTTTCTACCAATGAGAGGTTTTCGGACCCACAAAAACCCACAATTTATTTTTATTTTTAGCCTTGAGCAGCTGAGGCTGATTATGTAATCGGTTTTGCAAGTATTTGGTCATAAACCAACGCACTGACCAAAATTAAAGTTTGATCTTATAATGAGATTGTTTATAGGAACTTTAGTTTATATTATAATAAAACAATTCAAAATCAATGTTTGAATGATTTTCATCCATTAGTAGCTGTGTAAAATGCGGGACAGTGTATTTAGATTCTTTTCGCTGAGTCCCAGCCCTGGCCTCCCATGCTTAGCAGGTGCATCACAGTGTATTGTTGAGGTTCATGCTTTCCCTCCTGTGATAATCCTCTGTCCAGTCTCTTTGGCACCTTGACATGTGGGTGCGCCAGTCAGAGCAGAAATGGAAGCAGCTGGCAGAGCCCGCTACTACAAAGTGCCAGTTTGGCCTGGCCCAGGAGTGTCTGCACCAAGATCAGGATTATGGGGGATTATTGCTGTTGGCCACCACCTCGGGCAACGCCGACATGCTGGGCAAATTGGCAGAGCCCGATGGGAAGACC
The DNA here is from genome assembly GCA_036023855.1 of Gadopsis marmoratus. NCBI lineage: Eukaryota > Metazoa > Chordata > Actinopteri > Centrarchiformes > Percichthyidae > Gadopsis > Gadopsis marmoratus. The sequence goes on from JAVQJF010005148.1 coordinate 10,209, forward strand.
AACGGAGCCTTCCTCACCTACTTCCTGCAGGGAAGGTGAGTGAAAGGAGAGGAGGGGAAGGGGAAAAGGGAGCTATGTTTAAATCCAAATGTCAATCAATTTGCTTTTATTATGTCTAATTTTTTCTTTTTCTATTCAGACTGGACAAATGTCTGGACCTTTTCATCAAAACAGATCGGTTGCCAGAGGCTGCTTTTCTGGCAGGAACGTATCTGCCCAGCCATGTGTCAAGGTAAAGCTTTCTATTGCTTCTATGTACATTAACCTTATATGCATAAGTGACCCGCAGAACCATTACATGTACCAGTTTACCTGGAATTTGTAAGACATACCTGTTATTGTTTCCCAGGAGGACATTAAATGTACAAAGCCCAAATCAAAATCTGGAAAAATTATGCTACTCCTGAATTGTTTTGTTAATGGTAATATCTATATATCTGTGTGTATATCACTGGTGAGCTATGATGGTGAAGCTGTGGAAGGAGAGTCTGTCCAAAGTCAACCTGAAGGCAGCAGATGCTCTGGCCGACCCCAGCCAGTACCTGTTCCCTGGCCTCCAGCAAGCCCTGCTGGCTGAGCAGAACCTGAAGGAGACTCATGTCAGAGTCAGGCCTGCTGCAGAATACCCACTCATTATGGTCAGTGGAAGTCAGAGGAACTACACTTGAAAACCTTAATAGACCTAGAAGTGATTTTTTTCAAATTATGCACAGAACTAGATTAATTGATACATACAATGTTGTAAAATCTTAGTTTTTTAGTCTGTTGTTGAACTGGGATTTCTTCTTTCAAATGATGTTTTGCTAATTTATCATTATTGGATCATCTGAATTAACTGCTCATACTTTGAGCATGATGTTTGAGATTACATTTTGCCTGTCTCTCTCCAATTTCAGATATACCACCCAGGACAAGAAGTTGCTTTGATACAGTAAAAAACACAACACATTGGTATTTGGTACATTTTAACCCAGATTTGTGTTGTAGTGGAGCATTTTTACATTCATGTATTGGACTTTTTACTAGATGCACGAGGGACTGGACCCTACACATTTCCATAAGTGGGTCAAAAACGACACGTATAAGAATCAATGCGTTTTATGCCATTTTGGTTAAGAATAATCATTTGTATTATATTTTGATCCACACAAGAATGTTTTCATGTTTGAAACATGTTCAACAGATTTTGAACATTTTGATAATTGAAAAAGAAGAATATTACACAGAACAGCAATAGAAGAATGTCAACATCCATTTTGTGTGTGTGAGTGTGTGAACTGGGATGCACCAGTCCATGAGCTGTTTGGATGTCCTTTACGTAATCTCATGTACAAGGCCACTATGGCTGTTGAAAGATTTGAAGATATTCGCCGCGTCTTGCGCTTCGATGACAAGAGGACCACAGCCTTCCGACTGGAAACAGACCATACGGCAGCCTTCCTTTACATATGGGACCTGTTCCTGGTCAACTGCAGACAGCGATTCATCACATGGATCTCACTATTGTAGGGACCCTACAATAGAACAAGCCAGGCATCCCTCCTCTGATGAAGGCTTCCAAGTCCAGGGAGGTTCACAGCACAGAGTTTGGATTCAATGGCAGCATTACCATGGCCAGCTATGTCAGAAAGAAAGGAATGGCTGTTGTCCTCCTGAGCACAATGCACCATAACAAAACGATGGATGAAAACAGCAGAAAGAAAAACCCAAAGTGATCACATTCTATAACAAGACCAAAGGAGGTGTTGACACCATGGACCAGGTGGTTGGCACCTACACCTGCAAGCAACAAACACAGAGGTGGCCCATGGTGCTGTGGTACAGGAAAGAAGCAGACAGCAGGGCCAACCGAAGAGAAAGAGGTGTCAGATCTGCCCAAGTAACAAAGATCTCAAAGTCAGCCACAGAGAGGAAGTGTAATGCTCCTGTGTGCAATGATCACAGCCAGAAACAGAACAGGTAGTTTGTCACAACGGCATACAGTGAGGACACAAGAAAGCAAAACAGGGACTATCTCAATAGCTTCAGCAAACACAGACACTTAGCTGCAAGAGAATAGAAGAGAGCGGAACTGTCAATGACTGGACAGTTACACTCACACACAAAATGGATGTTGACATTATTCAATTACGGTTCTGTGTAATTTTCTTCTTTTTCAATTATCAAAACGTTCAAAATCTGTTGAACATGTTTCAAACATGAAAACATTCTTGTGTGGATCAAAATATAATACAAACAATACAAATGATTATTCTTAACCAAAATGGCATAAAACCCATTGATTCTTATATGGGTCATTTTTGACCCACTTATGGAAGCTTGGGGTAGGCAGTAATACAAATATTACAATTTCTTAAAAAGTATAAAACTTAAAAACTTAAATTTTGAGGAATAGCTGGAATATGAAATGATAACTTTTATGGATGGCAGTGTGTTTCTGGACTTGAAACAGTCAATTTAATAAGCTCATATAATTAAAGTATTCCATGATACCCAGGACTCGAGTTATGTTACTCTAACAACACGTCACACAAGTACAAACTTTATTTTGTTATGTACATATTTTGACTTAACACATCAGGACTGATTCAGGTCCAAATATAGACAATAGAGAGCATTACTGCAATTTCTCTACATGGAAAAATGACAAACTTTGTTGATCTTACAAGTTCCAAAGCCAATTCTCCAGGTGGATGGCTGCGAAGTGTAAAACTTTGATTTCAGTCGAGGAGCACATGTTACTCTCTGACCAACACAGTGAAAGAACAGAAAGCTGTTGTATTTTACATACAGGAAGCCGTTTTCAGTCTGCCCCTCTTGTTATGGGTGACATTCCTCACGTGGTTTAATTTGTATATTTCTACCTACGAGAGGATCAGTCAGGCAGCAGAGCTCTCAGTAGCCATCTGTTCATAAGCCTGCAGGGCCAGTTCGATGTAGCCCGACCTCTGGGACTCCTTCTGGGCATAGATCTGCAGGGACGTGGGTCAGAGGTCAGCAAAACGAGAGGAAAGAAAGGTCACCCCAGTTACTTTGAAGATGGGGGGGGAAACAACACAATTCTAAAAAAGTACAATCACAGTATCGCATGTTTTAGTGGCAGACTAATAAAACACAGCTAAGTATGTGCTCCACGATCGAGCATGACTAAATGAGAGGCCTTGCGTGATAGTGACTGTAGCAGACAGACACACGCCCCATGTCTCCTGCCGCTAACCTTCCACATTAAATGGCTGTCATTCTCCCTACTGCTTCAAGGCCGATGGGCTGAGAGCGCTAATAAGACCTGATGGGTCCTGGGCTTGGCCCCCACAGTTCCCACGCTGGAGACAAACCCAAACCTCTCACACGGGAAACCTTAGACGAGAGAGCCTCGACTTGTCCTCTCAAGAGCTACACTATGATTTACTCTCATACCCAAGGGACACCATTTTATCGACGCTGGACAATTTCTGGATCAAATGGCAATACATAACGTACACGTAGCAAAGGGAGCAGAAGTGTAAAATACAGCTACGAGTCAGCACATCTTTGCTGCTGTTCTCACCTTAAGCAGGTCGGTGCCCGTGGCCTGTTGGGTGGCAGCTTCCTGGGCTGACTCACTGTGAGGGTGGACCATGTGGAACAGAGACACTAGGCTCACCGCATCCTGGATCCTGAAAACACACACACAGGGTTCTTAGGTACAGTGGCTGGTGTGACCTAGCTCAATTTAAAAAACAGTGCCCAACAAAACGGATATTCCAGCCTGAACATCAATTACAACAAGTCTCGTATTAACCATGCATGCACTCATCTCACACACAAACTCACAGCTCTCTGTTCAGCATGTCCACTATAAGCCTGTCCACCCTGCGAGCATTCAGCAGGTACCATGTCATGCCTCCAAAATGCCTGGTGGAGCGCAGCAGCTCATATTTGCCATGCTTGTCCAGGTCCTCATAGGTGGCTGCATGTACCTAGAGATGAGGCACATAGAATGGATAGTATCCTAACTTCCCTGGATGCTGTAGGTACTCAGCACAATGCTCTTAACAGAAACGTCCAGTTTCCATGTTACACTTCATATCAAGTTACCAAACAAAAATATACAAACTGACTGTAAATGTCATGGTTTAACACGCTGTATGCAGTCTGCAGATTTCAGTGCAGTTGGTGATCAGGTCAAACTAACAGGAAAATCAATGTCATCTTACCCTGATGTATTCTGAAGAGTCTGGCTCAAATTGGACCAGACACAGGTCCAACACATCCTCGTGACGGTCCTGGGAAAACACCATCTAATAGAGAGACGCGTATAAACGGGTCAAATAATGTGGACATTAAAGCCTGCAGACGCTCACTGGACACCCACACCGGTGTTTTCACTTGCTTTGCTCGATTAGACCTCTTCTCAGGACTACTGGTGTCCACAGACGTCACATGGCATCCCTCCTCCCTCGTCGAGGAAGACAGTTTACAGCTACATGCACATAAGATTTTGGGAGTATCCTATTTGTCTTTATGAATGTTATCAAATACTGGTTTCAGAAATTACTGAAACGAACAACTGAAATTGATTAATTCACTAACTTTGCAGCTCTACTATTCACCGAACAGCTATAACATTATGACCACCTGCCTAATATTGCGTAGGCCCCCCTTTTGCCACCAAAACGGCTCTGACACGTCGAGGCGTGGACTCTAGACCTCTGAAGGTGTGCTGTGGTATCTGGCACCAAGACGTTAGCAGCAGATCCTGTAAGTTGTGAGGTGGCGCCTCCATGGATTGGACTTGTTTGTCCAGCACACCCCACAGATGCTCGATTGGATTGAGATCTGGGAAATCTGGAGGCCAAGTTGAAACCTTGAACTCATTGTCGTGATCCTCAAACCATTCCTGAACCACTTTTGCAGTGTGACAGGGCGCATTATCCTGCTGAAAGAGGCCACAGCCATTAGGGAATACCGTTTCCATGAAGGGGTGTACTTGTTCTGCAACAATGTTTAGGTAGGTGGTACGTGTCAAAGTAACATCCACATGAATGGCAGGACCCAAGGTTTCCCAGCAGAATATTGCCCAAAGAATGCCTCCTCCGGCTTGCCTTCTTCCCATAGTGCATCCTGCTGCCATGTCTTCCCCTGGTAAGCAACACACACGCACCCGGCGGCCATCCACATGATGTAAAAGAAACGTGATTCATCAGACCTGGCCACCTTCTTCCATTGCTCCGTGGTCCAATTCTGATGCTCACGTGTCCATTGTAGGCGCATTCTGCGGTGGACAGGGGTCAGCATGGGCACCCTGACCGGTCTGCGGCTACGCAGCCCCATATGCAACAAACTGCGATTCCTGTGTGTTCTGACACCTTTCTATCAGAACCGGCATTAGGTTTTTCAGCAATTTGAGCTACAGTAGCTTTTCTGTTGAATCGGACCACACGGGCCAGACTTTGAGGCACATGACCCTGTCGCCGGTTCACCTTCCTTGGACCACTTTTGGTAGGTACTGACCACTGCAGACCGGGAACACCCCACAAGAGCTGCAGTGTTGGTGATGCTGTGACCCAGTCATCTGGTCACCACAATCTGGCCCTTGTCAAAGTTGCTCACATCCTTGCGCATGCATTTTTCCTGCTTCAACACAGCCCCCCACCCCCAGTGACAGGTGCCATTGTAACCACATAATCAGTGCTCTTCACTTCACCTGTCAGTGGTCATAAAGTTGGTGTGTGTACACCTTAACCAGGTGTTAGATGCCAGCGTAGCCTCAACTCGACCCTCATAGTAGTATAAAGTCTGCACGAGGACACAGCCATCACTAATGTTGTTACCTATGCTTTTCATACTATTGCAAGTCAAAATATGTGCACAGGAAAAGACACACCTTTTTATTGTCGTTTTTACTTTAATCCTAGTCTTCATGTCACCACAGTAAAGTACGTTAATCTCAAGTCCGTTAAGTATAACTGCAGGAGGCTGCATACAGGGTTAAGAAAAATCCTCTAATGATCACCAGACCAGGCTGTTTTCTACCTTGAGGTTCCCCTCCTTGAAGATGAGAGGTGCTGTGAGTTTGCGTCCGTCCTTGGGGAAGTAGACCTGAATGAGCCGGTCTCTCTCCTCCCAGGTCGCCTTCCTAAGAGTCCCGTTGGGCTCCCGTACCACAATGAACCTCTCCTGGGGGGACAACAAAGCATGTACAGTGTTTATAGGGATTTCATTGTGCAATGTCAAAGGCTAGAGTCCATTAACAAAGTACAAGATTGAGTTCCACCAAACTAAATTCAAAACTTTTGGATTTATTATACAAGCTGGAATCAAAAAGGTAGAAAAAAAGAACATTAGACAAATTGAATTGTACATGAAACAAAAAAAAAAGAAAAGAAAACACTGGCAACATATTAGCACACAAATCTGCATGACATCACTGGAAAATAAAGCAGCAAGAGTGACACCTCCAAAATTGATGTTCCCAATCTTAAATGTATTTCATTTTGCAACGGCACCCTAAAACTACTCCCTACAGGCAGTAGTGCAATAATGCAAGATATACGAGCAACTGCATAGCTTTCCAACCGGACGTTGAGCATCAAGTCTGCACTGTTTTCTCTTTAGGCAATATTTGGCTGTCTTTCAGCCTGACCCTGGCTTATGTTAGCGCTATAGGACCTACACGGACTCATTAACTGTGCTGTGGCATGCATTCAGACATCACCCATCCAACCCCATGTGCCTACCCTGTGTGGGATGCTGTAGGTGATGTCTGTGAAGACGTATTTGGCTGTGTCCATGCCGTCAAGGATCTTGTCCTCAGACAGCACATCGTTGATGGGCTTCCTCTCCGGCAGGACGGGGGGCATCTGCAGCAGCTTCTCAGCCTGCTCTGTGGCTAATTCGGTCACCTGGAAACACACACACAAGGGATTGGATGAAACAGGCGTTACTGTGATGTGATGCGTGATTGAGAAGGGGCTGTTATGGTATATTTTATGGGCACCTGCTGCAGTTGCTCATCAGTCATGAGTTTATATGTGGGCGGCTTCAGCTCCTGTTTAATGGGCCGGAACACTTTGTGCAGGTCCAGGCCTGTAATCCTGGCGAGGATGTCCTGTACAGCTGGATCTGTGAACCGGGGCTTGGCATTGTCTGAGAGGGCTGGAGATAAAGTTACACTAGTTAACCACTTGCACAAACTACCGGGCTACAAATGTAGGCACTCAAGGTGAACCATCGAGCCAATTCCAAAGCGGCTTACATTGGTTTCTGTAAATAATCTACAGTAGCCATGTGTTTTTCTTTAACTTGCAGTAAAAGACCACAGACCAGACTATTTATAAATGTCGCCATGTTTGACTGTAAAATTAGGTTCCCTTCTACATCGAGAAAAGATGCAGCGACAGCTGGTTTATCAGCAATTTGTAAACCAAGCAACGCCTCTTGTGATTAAAACTCATTTGCTGCCACATTTCAGCGAACGCGTCGTTGCTCTCGATCGTGCGGTGAACGCTGCGGGCAGCTGGCGCCATGAAACACACCGATGCTAGCCGAAACACGCCACAAGGTCAGCGTTACCGTTAAGAGAAAAACGCTACTCGTTGCGTTAAAACGTACCGTTGTCTTGTTCCCCGCTGCAAAGCGCCCTGACGCTACATCTCACCAACATTTGCCTGCTCCGTTGAACATTTTTCACCCGCGAGCAGCTCCGAAATAGGCGCCGCGCTGCGCCGAGCGCCGCCATGTTTGTTATGACCTCAACGACGCGACCTGACCTTTGACCTTCCGGCGGTGATGGGATATGTAGTGCGTCTCCGCGTGACTCGCTCTCCCACGGCCTATCATGGGCTGTTTTTTATCAACGGTGTAATAGACAAAACAAGCAGCCCAAGAAGACAAAGGCTTTTGGTTTTCAGTGCTGCTCCGCATTTTTAATCTTTGGCTCTTTTTATAAGCAGCAGTGCTTTAACAACAATAGAAAAAGCAAACATTTCCCCATGTAATAAATAAATGAAAGTTCAGACAAAGACCCATAGCACTGAAAAAGAACATATAGTAACTGTAAAACAACAATAGAACTATATTAAAAGGCTATTACTATATTTGACCTTTAAAAAGTACATTGGAAATTAATTTACAAAATAGATTTTGACCACCAGGTGGCACTATGCTACCGCATATCCTGAAAACCTGCAACGCCGGCTCAAGAAGATCACCAGTAAAGCCTATTACTCTTGCTCTGTCAGAGATAATGGTCATTTCTGCACAAATGTTTACATCAGTGTCTCACAGCCTCGTTTTGTCTATAATTTCCTTTGTGGCTCGACTCTGTGTAGCCTACACACATTCCTACCTTGTCATTACAGTGTGTTCTTGAATTGGCTGATAACTTTAAAATCTGTCTGGACGATAAGAACTGTGCAAGAAGTCAAACACTTAGGCCTGTATGCGCTCAGTCAAACCAGTTCTATTTGCCCACTCATTTATTTTAAACTCTCCCTGATTTATTAGTGTGTATATATAAATTATAGCCAACATGATGTCGTACAGTTATCCATGGTCATAGAAATCTGTATAATTATGTTATGTGACAATTGCAGGATAACCAAACTCATTCTAAAGGAGTGTTTTTTTGTTTGTTTTGTCTCCTTTGTGGTTATAATTATTATAATATTTAAAGACGGGTGAATTCTGCATTTCAACAGGAGGGTCATTAAGAAAAATATATATGTTATATTTGAATAAAATGCATTAATACAGTTTTTTAAATTAATTTTAACACACACACACACACATACACAATCACACAGTTTTTTTATCTATAAACAAAATTTACATTTTTTACAATGTAATACTAAATGTTTGCTCATGCAGGTGGTCTGGTTCAGATTAGAAACGGACACAAAATCAGATCAGAATCAGAATCAGAATTATAAATCCTTTAATCGTCTCACAGTGGAGAAATTTACAGTTACAGCAAAAGGTGGACAGTGCAGATAAGAGGTAAAATAACATAGGTAAAGAGCACACGTAATAA
>JAVQJF010005150.1:0-22329 GCA_036023855.1 Gadopsis marmoratus
CTATTAAATTCCCATTAACCTGAACCGAGCTAACAAGCTCACCTGGATTACCTTTGACTGTTGTCCTGTGAGGAACTCTCCTCCGTCCCTGCTGTCCTGTCAGGAACCAAGGGTGGAAACGGGTGTGATGGACCCGTTTCATTTAACCCTCCCATCTTTTACTACAGTCGTTTAAGTTTACAGTTCTGCAGAAACAGCACAATCTAATATTTAAAACACCTTCATACTCTTAAAAAATAAGTGCAAATATTCACAAGGATCCTGCAATATCATTCATCCAGTACGTCCTACCTTCATCTTGTCATCATGTTTACTTGCCCAGACAAGTGACAAGGCAGAGAAACTTCTCTGAAATCACATATATGTTTAGCCTACTTCACTGTGATATATATTTTCACTCTAGTGCATCAAAATACATTATTTAACACTTTCAAGGCCAAGTTAGTGTTAGATTAGATCAAGTCTGTGGTTCTCAAACTGGGGGATTCTGTAATATCATCTGCTACTACCCCTAACCCCCATCCCTATTTTTAATTAGTTCAATAATATATGCATATGTTGCATAATGTGTTATTTATGCACAGCTCACACTGTGTAGGTACCTTCATTTGTTACCTTCTGAGGTTTTCTACACGCTGGTCAGCTGTTTGAGGTTTTCACAGTGAGATCATTTGGAGTGTTTAAACAAACCTCTAAACCATTTTAGAAAATAGTAGATGTATTTAACTACAGTATTTCTCCCACATTCCGCTGGCGTCGAAGTGATTTGTACCTAAACACATAACTGTGAATAGTTTTCATGTGGGTCCAATGAAGGACTGGATTCAACAACCAAGGTCCACTAACTAAACACTAAACACAACACTATTGCGGTTCTATAATATTCACATTTTACAATTAATATACCGCAATGCCACCACCAGCTACTGTTCCCCATGGAGATCACTGACTGACCACAGTGACACACAAATATGCAAACGGTCCTGTGGCATCAAGAAGAACTGGTTGGATCACTTTCAGTGGCGAATGCATAGGCAGGTTAAAGGAATAATCAGCTGTTTTTCAACTGTCTCCATGCCTTTTTAAAGCACGATCCAGCAAAATCCAAAATCGCTTTAGTAGTTACTCTGAAACTGAAAGCACTGTGTGAGCACTGAGCAGTTTTTTTTTTATTATTATTATTATTTTTTGCTCTTATGGGCCTAAATCTGTTCCAGCAGCCTTTCGCCAAATGAGGAAAAGGAACTGTAATGAAGTGTTTAGTCATGTGAAGGCTCCCCACTGTCCTTCCCTTCATCTTCTATTTGGTCAGCTTGTGCAGAAACTTTGATTGGATTCGCTGTTCCTGCATGCATTTCTGTATTTTGTTCAGGCCGTCGTGCTGCACTGGCTGCTGAGTAGAGGGGGAAGAAGGGGAGATGAGGTAACGGAGCCTCTCAGCTATGTACGACATTACCAAGCAATCCTTTATGTCCATCTTCCCCCTCCAGCTTCCACCCTGCCACACCTCTAAACTACCGGTAATGTATAATGCATCACAAGCTGATCACGCTGATCATTGCTGAGGGCTCAAACACACACATCGTGCGTCGTGGCTCTCCTGACTTGCACAAAGCAAAACATGTTGTGCGGCTGACACCAAAGGTCCTTTTCATGTCGGGCTAAAAGTCGGTGTTACCACAGGGCCCTTGTGACATTTGATGAGTAATGTGAGGTGAGAACGTTTAAAATGAAATAAAAAAGATCAGTGGGTTTCATTAAAACGCATCAGCTCTGATCAGCGCAGCAGGAGCCAGGGGATTTTATTTCGAGGTGGAGCGTTTGGTGATGGAGGGGAGTTGGGGGGGGGCACAGGCTTGCTGCTGTTTTATCTCGGTCTTTGGCTGTCACAATAATATTCAGACGCTCACATACACATTCTGTTCACCCTCTGGTTGGCATGCCAGCGTTAACTGTTTGCAGGGTCGCAGACCACAGACCCGGCTGCCAGGAGACGGAGGAACAGATCATTAGTGGAGCGTACAGCTTCTGTGCAGCGGCCTTTAATAGTCAAAAGTCATAACTAGGAGATTTGTGAGTTTAAGGTTAAAGATCTACACATGATTTGACCCCACCACCTCTCTGGCACCTCACCAAAAAAAACCTATATGTTGGTTATGAAACGCTCACCGGCCTGTAGGTGCAAAGAGTGGCCACCATCCACCGTGGTTTATTCTTTTAACCAGCTGCAGTACTTTCTGAGCTACATCCACGCTACTACATTTTTGTTTTAAACGAAATAACTTTTGCAATGTTTGCGCCTAGCGTCCGCGCCGCTCCGGCACTTTTGAACTGCTAAAACTTCGACCCTCGACTCCGGATTGTGTTTTAGTGAGGACGGGCGGAAACGGACACATTTTGAAACAACGACGCTCACGCCCACGGTCATCACGCCGCTATCATGTGACCCTTGACCAGAAGAAAGCAAGCAACATCAGCCTTGGCTATCAGCAAACAACTCACAGTCAGTAGCAGTTCCACCTGGTCGTCAGTCCAGGCAGAAAAACCTCTGCTCTCACTTTTCTCCATCGCTGTTCTGCGTTCGTAGTGTTTCCTGAAAGCAGCCGCGGAGGAGACAATCTGCTTCCTGTTTACACCGGCACGTGCACGTGAATGGTCGGAGATTATTTCCGAAACAGCCATAAAACGCCTGTGAGTACGGAGCAGCTGCAGACCGCACTGTTCAAACCTTCAAGAAGTGAGGGTTTGATACGTGAAACAACACTGTTTTGCAGGTGGCAACATAAAGTGACACAAGTTTTTAAAACTCACTACCTTATTCCAAGGCTTTGGAGAAGAGCCGTGTCACAGTTCTGGGGGTGAAAAAAGCTCACAAATGGACCTTGAGTCGAGGTTGTTTTGTTAAACTATTTCCAAGGTCTAGAATAAACTTTGATTCTTGGGTAAAACGAGTTTCTTACAATCACTGTTGTTTGATGAGTTAATCTCACCAGTTGATGTTTACTTCTGCAAATATGTTTCCTTATCACTGCCCTAAGGTTGTATATTTCCCACGCGGTGCTAGGCGCTGCCCTGTAAAATGAGGGGGGAAAAGTAACACAGCTCCTGATTTGAATTAGCCTAAAGGATGTGGACTGTCCCGCAATACACTGCTACTTACTTCTGGGGGGAGGAAAGTCTCAGGTAACCCAAAAAAATGTATCTAAACTCTTTGGAAAACAATTATAAAGTACATAGTTTTTTTGTTAACTGACTGCAAAACCAGTATCCTGTGGGAATTACACTATAACCAAACTGTAAACTGAAGGTATACGACATCAGTGATTTTGCCTCGGTGTGTTCTGGGTAGCGGCTCAGTTGGAGCCGACGCTCCGAGGCGCCTGCTCCTGATCCCAAACACCCACAGCCCAGCTGCTCCAGACCTGTTGGCAGCGTCACTGCATACTTTTATCCAACGCGAGAACCATCGTGTTTACCCCCACACGCTGCTCTCCTCCAACATCCTCCATTTCCGCTGGTGCTGGAATCCTTCTCATGTCAGGCGGCGTCGGGCAGCTTGGCTTCCTCTGACGCGTTTCATTTAGTTTAGTCTGAGCCGTGTGTATGTGTGTGTGTGTGCGCTCGGTAACCCTTGACCTTTGACCCCCAGGTGTGTGTGTGTGTGTGTGTGTGTGTGACAAACTGCTGCTGCTGCTGCTGCTTCTCGCCGTCCGTTCAAATGACCTTCCGTGTTGCTTTTACACCCCCAGCTTGCGAAGAGCTAGGACCTGAGCACTGACCCAGCTTTAACTTTGCTGCTCCTCGGCCTGAACTGGGTTAGATTTAGGTTCCATCCGTTCCTCCTGGTTCAGCGAGCTAGTATGATAGGGGGGTTTTATATCTACAGGAATGCTGTTGCAGTAAATGTAAAGAAACATACGGTAATCTTTTAAAAACACACGTCTCAGCTTTGCTCAAACGTCACTTTAACCGCGCTGCTGGTTCCTGCTGGTTCAGACTTTTGTGGGGTCGGGTTTTGTCAGAGGAGGATCTCACCACCATTTGTTACCACACCTCCGTCTTTTCATCTCTCGGACATGTATTTAGATCTGCTGTTCCATCCAGCGACTCATTCTTGTTCCGCAAACCTGGATCCAGGTCACGGTGGCAGCAGAGTAAAGTGGCCAGGACACCGATGTCACCAGCCACAGGTTCCAGCTTCTCCCGCTGTGGATCAACTTGTCAGTCTCCTGCCAACGGATGTGTGTTGAACCAGTCTGACAGCGTCCAACAGAGGACAGCTCAGATTATCACGCACAGATATAAAGTGTCACACGTTAACACACACCTGATCAGGCTGCATTCAAATCTTTATATAACATCAGTGTAACATTAGTTGTTTCACTGAGTAGGAAATACTACTAAACTTTGAAATGGCTTTGTGTTGTGTTGAAGGAGACACCGACAGGACGTTCCCGTTAAACCGATGTTGCTACGTCCACCTTTTTGTCAAATTTGTGATCCGAGGCATCTCTGACCTCTGACCTACGCTGGACTGTTTTATTTGAGCTGTTTTGTGATTAGTTCATTTAGTTTACTGCTAACACAGCTAGCCATACTGCTGGCTGTGTGAGGCTAATGTGCTGCGGATACGGACACTTCCGTCAGTACACGTCCTTGCAGTACGCTGTGTACTTACTTGCGCAGTGCGTGTAGTTCCACAGGGTGGTGTTGTCTCAAATTGAACACGCCCGTTGTGCACTTACTGGAAATGATGATCGCAACAACTCAACTGTTCTTCTTTCTGCTTCTTCTTCTTCTTGGCGAACTGCAAGCGGGCGGTGCTTTATCGCCAACATCTGACCACAATTTTGCCGTACGTATAGCAAGTGGAAGTACGGGAGAACGCAAATTGAGATGCAGTTTACCATTCTAGGCAGCCTTTAGCTCTTGAGCTAACTGTTTTACTGTTTGTACTCTTGTGAACTGAAATGTTTAATATGTTTGCACTGACTGGATGCGCTCTGTCCTCCCGGCACAAGGGGCAGCGAGTGTCTACTTTTAGTACAGCGGGTTTTCTGGTTACTGTTATAATTCATTTCTGCAACACTTTTGGTGTAACCGTGTTTGCGCTACCTCGTGTTTCTCTGATTTGAATTGTGTTTGTTAAATTTGTTTAATCGATTATTTTATTGAAAATGAGTTTTAGCTTGCTGCGTAGCTGTGCACGGGGATATTGAGGCCACGACTTGAAACACAAGGTTTAGTTCTTGACTTGAGACTTGCTCGACTGACTCGCAAAATTTTGCATTTGTCCCATCTCTGCCTGAGCCCAGACCCTTGTTTCCATGATCGGTCAGAGCTCCCGACTGTAGGTGAGGGTTGGACAGTCTGGTGCAGTGCCCACGTTAATCTGCCGTCGTAGACATGCAGTAAAACTATGTCACAGATTTGTCCGTAGTAACTCATCTGATACTTTACACTGTACAGCTGGTTTCAAACCCAGCTCTGTCTTGTTTGGTGCCCCTCTGCGGATGATGGAGATGAAGGTGGAGGCAGAATGAGAGAGTCTGTGGAGAAGTATGGGTGGAGCAGGGGAAGGTGTCGGGGGGGGGGGTCTTGCTGACTGATGTACTGTATTAGTAATAAGATAAGGCGTGTTTGTTCTCTGCTGTAATCTCATCAGGGGCCGCTCTGCCTCGGTGCTGCTGTCTCTCTGAGAGCTCCGTCATGTCACCATCATGTTCGTCAGCTTCTCATAAAACAAGGCCTCAAAGGGTTGAATGGGAAGTCAACACACACACACACACACACACACACACACACAACTGATCTCCTGAAGCTCAAATGGGCTTATGTGCTTTTATTTGCATTTGTGAGGCTTTTACCATATAGGCGTTTGTTCCTGTAGTGTTTTTGGCACTTTTAGCCTTTTTAACAACAAATCATATTGCTGTCAGCCTTTTTTTCCAAAACATAGCATGGTGATTTTGGATATTTTAAATGTGGTTTGCCAGGTAGCCATTGGGTTCAGTTTGTTTCTGTAAACTGTAAAAGAAAAAAATCAACTTTGTAAAATAGGAATCCATTGCAGTCTGCCTTTATTTATTGCTTTTCAAATCATTCTGCACTCCAAATGATGCTACCATGCAAGATAACATAACTGCCGCATCAACAAACAGAGACAAAATGCTGACTTTGATTCTCTGCAAAGTGAATGGGAATGTGTGTCTACCTGAAACAGGACGTATCACAGTGTCATTATGATTTAAATGTGACAGATTGAACCAAATAGCTGTCGTTGTTTCCTTCTGATTCGCGCTCCCAGGGCGCACTGGTGTGGTTTTACGGTTTGTCACTTGATTGGAAAACACATGATGGTTCTTTAAGTTGAGAAACACAAGTTTTCTTACAGCTTGGGTCATATAAACTTTATTAATATAGCACCTTACATACAGGGGGTGCAGCGCCAAGGTCTGTACAGCTGAAGGGACGACACAATAAAACCAAGCAATCAAACGAATAATAAAGAGCTTCAGCCGATACCTGACGGCTGGTGTGTTTTCGGTCGTCAGACATCTTTTTAGTGACGTCAGCATGTTCCCAGTTTTGGTGAGTGCTGGTAACTGCGTTATTGTTACCATTAATGACCAAAACTATGAGAAGAATGTGGAATGATCCTTTTTACGATGGAGAGAAGAAAGCGTTAAATGTTTTTTCCAAAGCCTGTCTGCTCCACCGGTTAACGGCCTTGTAGCTTGACTTGGCTGTCTGCCCATCTGACTGCCTGTCTGTCTGACTGTATGTCTGTCTGAGCGGCTGCCTGCTGCTGCATGAATAATGCTGAGCCATGGTGCCCTGCAGCCTTGACAACCAGCGGAGAGAGAGGAGAGGAGGGGGGGAGGCCTGTGTGGGTGGAGAGCAAATATAGAAAGACAAAAAACAGGGGGGGGGGGGGGCGGCAGGAAGGATGGGGCTGGGGGGTCTGATCAAGTGAAAACACTGAAACAATTGAAATGTAGGGCAGAGAAAAAGAGACAGAAAGATTTGGAGAGGGGGAGTAATGAGGGAGTATTTTATTTAGGGCAGAGGAATGGAGAGGATCCAAACAGCAAAGAAGGAAGGAGGAAGAGAGGGAATGCTCAGCAGTTTTGGATGCAGCCTGCAGCAGCAACCTGTTTCACAGTGTCGCCAGAGTGTTGCATCATGGGATCAGGACCAGGGGGGACGCTCACATGGCAGGATGACGTCACCCATTACCGAGTCAGCGGTTGTCTGGTTGGCTCGGTCTGCCGGCCTGGAGAGGGAGGAGGAGACGTGGATTGTTTCAGTCCGTCTGTCTGTCTGTCTGTCTGACAAAGAGCGAGATCGACAGATGAACAGACCGACATAAATGGAGAAGGCACAGATGCTCGTGGAGAGTTTCAGCCTTGTGTGCCAGCATGATATGGCAATCTGAAAAAGAGAGGAGGAGGAGGAGGAGGAGGAGGAGGGTGTAGAGATTTGGGTTTGGTTCAGTGGGAAAGTGTGTATTAGTGTGTGTGTGTGTGTGTATGTCTGACCGTCCACTGCACCCAAAAACAGAGAGAGAGAGCAGGTTGAGAGGCAAGGCGTCATCCCTATTTTTGACTGCAACAGCAAAAATCCATTTGACTGCGACAGTAAAAGTCGTATTTTTAGTCCTTTTTACCACCAAACAATGCACACGAGAGGTAAGTTTTCTCCCTCCCTCGCTCGACGTGTCTCTCCCCGTCCGGTTAAATTTGGCATTTTCAATCTTGCCTTCGCCCGATCCTGCTACTATATGTAATTATTTCCCACGTGGCCACCCCAGAGCCTCGGTTCAAAGTCCCTGGATCGGTGCTACCATGTTCTTAATTTAAGTTGAGAAAATAATCACATGAAAAACCTTTCCTTTACCTGATCCTGTTACTTTCACATCCCATCCCATATTTCCCGTGCACCTGTTCCTAACGCTTCTATTTGGATGGCCTGGTTAGTTACACAGCATGCATGAATTCAGAATTCTAAGTTCAGATATAATCACACCTCCTCACCCCATGTTAAACTGGCTTTTGTCAATTCTAATCCAACCTTCACACACATCACAAGTGTCTATTGCAGAGCTCGTAAACAAAGACCCTGAGCAGATATTAATTAAACTTTCTGAAATTCAATCGAGCAAATGATCACGCGCCGTGACCCGTACGTAAACAGATTCTTGCCTCGTGTTATTGTTGCTGCTGCTCTCCTTCTCATAGCTTCCATCCAAAGACTGATGAGTAGGGTTTTCTGAAACTAAGCTAAGCAACTAATCACATGTTCACATGTCGTGACCCCCACGCTGAAATGGCTTTTGTGGTTTCCAATTTTTGCCTTCATCTGATCCTATTACCGACACTCCTGATCTCGTAATTATTTTCTGTGCTGTGATTCCAGCTGAGCAAACAGTCGCACATAATAGAGCTACAGCAATCGAAGCCAAATCCCAATGACTCCACGCACCGGCAACCCTATATCACAGGAATGTTGCAGGTCTGAAGGGTCCTGCTCCGGGTTCCTGATCATTATTTTTTATGTATGTATTAAAACAGTCTATTTAAAAGCATTATTGTTATATATTCATGTATAGTAGCACTTGAATCAGCTGCTTTACAGTAGACCGCGACAGCAGACTGAACAGACACAGACACAAGCTTCTCAGAAGGGCATTTTCAATTATTAATATAAATCCTTTTAGTTACTTTCAGACTTTACTTCTGCCTGTCTGCCTGCAGCAGGAGGCAGCCTGAGTCTGCACAGACAATGAGTTGGATTGCGTGAGACGGGGTCAGTCAGTGCCGGGAAAGGAACCGGATCCATTCTGAGTAGTAATGAATCGGCGGGTTCGTTGAACAGAGAGGAGGGCTCCTCACTGAACCAGCTGAGCTGGAAAGTCTGAGACAGCGAAGCTAATCGGTGCGCTTGAGTTGGAGCTTCACATGACTCGTGGCCAGCACGCAGCATCCGCTAAGACCAAAGCAGCCGATGTAAATCCAACGTGCAGGAGGCAGCGGTGCATCAAAAGGCCTGATCGAACCAGCCTCTGTGATGTGAACTGCAGCACGGTGTCCAGTCCGTGATGGTTAAGCTTGGTCTCAACCCCGGGAGGTGTTCATCCGTGCAGAAGACATGTCTTCTGAACTTCTTTATTCTGAAGGTGTGACTTAGCTGTGAGTCTCACCTGCAAGAATGAAGTCCCGCACTCACGATGAGGTGTGCAGACTAAACGTTCTCTTGATTACGAGACGCTTACGTGTATAATCCTAACGATTTATTGTTTGTGTGATGGTGAGAAATTGTGGGTGAGTTTTTCTTAGGATTTTCTGGCCTCGACGTCTCAAACACATGTTGAGTTGGTGTCCCGTGCAGGCGGAGGCAGGTCACACAAAGTCAGCAGTTCGGGCGTCCGACAATTACACAACGTGCTTCTCTTTTTTTTAATAGAAATAAAACCAATTTAGTTCTTTTTGGCATGTTAGCTCCCGTGCTCATCAAATAAATAAACTGTAATTTGTAAAATACCAAGCGTACGACGGACTCTACAGTTATAAAGTGAAAGTTTCGGGTGTGTCGACGGCAACGAGAGGTGACCGACGAGACGATGTCAGAGGACTTAACAGTACTGATCAAAGTAGGTGCTCTACAGATGTTGAGCATCACTGAAAAACATTTTTTACGGAAACTAATTTGGCCACATGTAACAGGAAATATGGCCTCCATTCCACTGACTCCACACACACACACACACACACACACACACTTCTATACCTGTGAGGACCCTCGTTGGCATAAGACGTTCTCTGGCCCCTAAAATCTAATCCTAAATCTTAACCCTCGTAGCTAACCCTGTGCTCCAACTGTCTTATCATATTTGGTACCAATTTTTTCATCATTAAGGCAAAACCATCAAAGTGTGTTTGACCGTTTTGACAGTTATTGTATTTGTCTGAGTATCAATGTGTTAAAAAAGAAATAATCAGCCACACTCTATGAGAATACCACTGCTGCATGTCATTCAAACCCAGCACAACTCGGATAATCGGATCAAATGTGAACATTTGAGATATTTTGTGCATCCTTTTTCTACATGTTTCCGTCCTTAAATTGAGTTTGATGTGACGTGTTTGGTTTCTGGTGTTTTCTGGTGTCTGCAGAACACGAGTTTGCAGAGACGCCGCTGGCAGAGCTCGCAGCGAGGATGCTGACATGTTAACAGAAAATTTAACGTTTTGCGAACCAAAAGGTGACTGCTCAGTCACATTGTGCATTTTAACGATTAATTACAGCAGCGATGTAGGCGGATGACACACTGTGTACGTCCCTGCACCCTCCAAAAAAGCTTATGCATAATATATACAAAAGTGTCGCGCCACATTACGCAACTCTTCTGTGTGTGTGTGTGTGTGTGTGTGTGTGTGTGTGCTCTCCAAGACCCCACTCCAACGACGTCTATGTTTAGCAGCCGAGTCGCCGAGTTACAGTTAAATTGTACTTTCCACTCTAGTTATTAGCAGCAGACGAAATATGAAAAGCGCTGAGGGCCATGGATAATAAGAGCAGAAATAGAGCAGGTAGCGAGCAAAGTGCAGCCTCATCACCGCTGCACGCACTCACACAGAGCCTATTTATGGACCGACTACTTAAAATTTCAAAGTCCACGAGGCAAAAACTTCTGTCTCCCATCGTCTCTTCCTTCCTTTTGTCGTCCACTTTCTGTCTCTCCTGCATCGTTTGCTTCAGTCTAGCACTGCAGCCGAGCAGATTAGGATCTGCCCTCCTACTACCCCCCCTTCCATCCATCCATCCTTCCCTCAGTCCGCTGCTTCTGGTTCTCCCATGACAGCAAATGCTCAATCTGTAGGCTTTTCCTTTAAAAAGAAAGAAAAGGAGGATTAACCGCACGCTCAGTGGCTGATGGATTGTACAGTAGTGACACCGGGGGGGAACGTGTCAGGGAGATATACAACACCACTGTGTCTGTTTCTGCCTCACTGCTTAATTAGAGCGCACGCACACACAGTCAGACACGACACCTGCACACTCAGGGGACCAATTACACTTATAAAACACAAGACTGAAAACTGCACATATGCCCATTTGTTGACGCAAGCAGTGGAAGAAAAATTCAATTACTTTAAGTCAAATAGAGAAATATTACTGATAGTCCACGCTCCAAAGTGTTCAAAGGCCAGCAGAAGACAATGACTACAGCTCCAACATTATGTCTACCAAGTTGTTAATAAGCCTTTCATGTGTATTTTGCTTCAAGCGACACCGCAGTGACGTTATTTTGCACTTGCATAAAGTTGGCGGACTTCAAAGGAAGACGGTTAAATGGGCTTTTCAACCTGAACGGTTCCCAAAGCGCTTTTGGCAGATTGGTATCACCGATGGCGACGTAGCAGCCATGCAAGGTAACTTAGGGTTCAGCGTATTGCCCAAGGACACTTCCACACATGGACAGGAGGAGGCGGGATCAAACTGCCAACCCTGGGATTAAAGGACGACCTGCTCCACCTCCTGAGCCACAGCCGCCCAGCTGTAAAGGACGAACGGCCTGAATTAAAGAATGATCAAATCGAAGCAGCAGACGCCGAGATATCCTGACTAGTAGTAAGTGTAAGTAAGCTAAGCAGCGTCTCTACATTAGACCCACAGTTAGACCCACACTCAGCCCAAACCCTCGAGTCTAAGACCCGAACCAGCTGATCCCACATAATACTAGCAAATCTGAAACCCAAACCTGACGAGAGACCGTTATAAAATAAATGGTGGCTTTATTTCTGACTGTTAGCTCGTCAGGCTAACGCAATGCATCTGCTGCACTCTTTACCCCCCCCTCCCATTTGGCATTGTGTATACTTCAGGCGTTCAGACGCCAGAGCGTTAATCTGTATTCAGGCCAAATCAGGCGTTGTGCGACGATTAGCGAAGGGTTGGACGTGCTGATTGTAGCACAAGTTGAAAAGCCAACCAGCAACGTGTTGGTCCACCGCTGATCATTGGCTGGTCAGGTCTGGCTCACAGTCTGCACTCCAGTTCAGTGCAAAGGAGTGTTGGGTGGGGTGAAGGTCAGGGCTCTGTGCAGGCCAAGGTCAATGTCTTCCACACCAAACTGGGAAAAAACTTTCTTTATGGAGCTGCTTTGTGCACAGGGACATCGTCATGTTGAAACAGGAAAGAAACCAAAAGTTAGAAGAAAACTAAAGTATCATTGTATACTGTAGCAGGGTCTAGTCCATACCAGGAAAATCAGTCCCAGCCCATCATACATTGGCCATTATACCCTAAAGAGCCATGTGTCCATATATGTTTGGCCACACAGTGTAGCGTATTATGTTCTTTACTTCTTGGAGAGTTAAGTTCTTAAATTAATATCTCTCACACAAACACAATACTGACGATAAGCTGCTGGTTCACAGGTGTTGAAGGGTCACGATAGGCCGTGTCAGCGTGCGTCGGCCTCCTCGCGGCGTCTGGCCTTCCATCTCATTTCGCAAATACAATAGCCGCTAATAAAAGAGCGCTGGAGTTAAGTGATTACACGTCGTGGTCGTAGGATATGACACCGTGTTCTGATGTGGGTTTACGGGACGCCGTTGCTGTGGGCGCAGGTGGTGTGTGAAGTGTTCTCCAACACATAGATAATGTAAAACGTGCACAGACCTCTGCACGCACACACACACGCACACACGCACACACACACACACAGAAACGCACTGATTACATCTAGTTTACTGAACTGCTTGTTCTGAAGGAGCGACAGCAGCTGTCGATGTTTTCGGATTAAAACTTATTCCGGGGACATATTTAGACATCGGTTTTATCTGGAACATTTTTACAATTTTAAACATAATCTGCTAGACCGAAGACAAAACCCTGATAGAACCTGATGAGCTCAAATACATGCTTCACGGCCTCACACAACTTTATTGTAAATGCTCGCTCCCAGACTTCGCCTTTGTCTGAGCTCAAAGCCCCTTTAGAAGAGACATTGTTAGCGCCTCACTGGACGTTTTGGTCTCTATGGTGACAGAAATGGCAAACTCAACACCTGATTCCCAGGAGCTCACCTGGGCTTCTCGCTCTCTCAAACACACGTGCAGATTCTCCAACTCTCTGCGCCACACACACCTGCACACGCACAAACAAAGGAGAGAATTTACCCTCCTTAAGTAAAAGTATTTAGAAGAACGTGTTAAAGTAACCAGAGTGGAGGTTCGCCCGCGGAACAATGGTGCCTTCCTGAGTGCTAAGTTACTGATGTGTGAACCTGTAACCAAAAGATGGTTAGCCTAGCTTAGCACGAAGACTAGATGTAGAGGGAAACAGCTAGCCTGGCTCTGTCCAAAATAAAAATAAAATACAACTAGCAACCGAGTAAGGGCCTCCATGCTGGTATTACTTCTAAATGAGCCACAGTGTATCCATCCACCCAGTACTTATGTGCTGCGTCTCCAGATGTGGTGGGTTAGCACATTTTGGTTTTGTCTCTGTGCAGACGTGATGGTACCAAACCTGGCAACCTCACTGTGATGACAACACATAGGCCAACTCTTCTAAAAACCAAAACTTGTTGTTTTTACATTCCTTTGTTTTCTTTTGAGTGGATTCAGAAAACAAGATGCAACACGTTATATATTGGAATTTTGAGGTTTGGACAGAGGTAGGCTAGCTGATTTCCTCTGCTGCCAGTCTTTATGCTAAGCTAGGCTAACCACGTTCTGGCTCCGGCCGATATCATCTCACTCTTGGAAAGAAAACAAATAAGTGTATTGATCAAATACATACATACTTCACTACTATGAATGTAGTGGAGTATGTAAGTACCTTATTCCTCAGTCTCATAGAATGGAAATACTCCAGTAAAACACCAGTAACTCAAATGTTACTCAGTAAATGTACTTTTTACATTCGACCTCTGGAAAACGAATCAGTGTTTGTTTCTGTCAAACAGTTTTTCAGATATTGTAAAAGGACATAAATAAATGAAGCCTGTAACTCTGGTCCCACCTAACATGGCATTTATGTTATTTTAATGAGTGAACCTGTGGTATTGTCAGGCACACCTGCCCTTTATTATATATATATATTTTATTGTATTTTATTTTTGGTCTTTTTTCAGCAGAGTGGAGCTGCGTTCCAGTGACAGCAGCACGAAAATGCTGCAAAAGCAAAAGCAGCTTCAACAAACATCAGCATTTATTCCAAATATTTTTTTCTCTGCCAGCTACTATTGCACTTTTGCTTTTATGTCTTTGCCAACATCTCCGCCGCATCCAAAGCTCAGAAAAAAGTTTAGTTTTGACATTTTCAGTTCGCTTCTGGCATTCGTTTTTTTTTTGTTTTTTTTTTTGCAAAACGCAAAACACTGGGCTGGAAACGTACATGATTTGAATTTGAAGGTTGATTCATATGTGACCATGCTTCACGTGTGATTATGTATGCGCAATGCAAATGAGCCACTTGATGCCACTCGGATCTATTGTTGGGGAGGTTAAATGCTGGGGACCGCACAGATTAATACTGCTGCTCCCATCATCCTCCTCCCTCCTTCTGACCCTCCTCCTTCCTCTCTCTTTCCCTTCAGTAAGAGGAGGGGCAGAGTCAGTTCCTGTGTCATTGTTAGGGATCCATCTGCCCAGACGCACACACACACTGACACACACAGAGACAGACAGCGGCAGCAGCAATTAAACCTGTTTGACACACTCGACAGAGAGGAGCTTTGGGCTGTGTGTCCAGCACGAGCCATCTGTGAAACAACCACACACACAGTCATGACAGTCAGGGCGGTAAAATACAAAATATATATATATATATACACACACACACATAAGCCGCAAGCTTTTATTGCAGTGAAAAAAATAAATGTTATTAAAAATGTTCAATACAGGCAGAGAAATGTTGGAGAGCACAACGAGGAACTAAATACAAGTTAAGGGGTTTTTCAAATATGGAGAAGAGGAGCAGAGCCGCGGCAACACGATGTATTTTTGCGCCTATATTAATTGTGTAGTTTGCAGATTTACAGCGGGCACCGGTAACCATGGCAGCAGCTGCCTGCTCACTGTCACCAGTCGCAGTTTCTGTGTTGCTCCTCACCTTTCAGTATTTAAACATGAAAATACATTTTACAATAAAATCAAAATTAGATTTTGCCGTCTTCGGGAGGGTCCTAGTTGTTGCCGTATGTCGCACATTGTCTGCTGCATTAAATAGGATTCATTCACTGACAGCCCCCCTCCCCCCTTTTTATTTTCATATTTGTGCAAGAGGACCCTCCATCTTCCTCCCCCTCCTCCTCCTCCTCCTCCTCCTCTTCTTCACTTGTAATAGACGAGACACGCAGGTTTAGGGGATGCATGGACAGACAGATGGATGGATGTGGAGGGAGGACAGAGTGGATAGATGGCAGATTGGGGGGGGGACGACACACAGACCATTCATTTTTTGTAGGACACCAGGCAGACAGACAGATAGACAGAGCAGCTGAAGATATTGTGTTGATATTAGGCTGTTAAAGGGGGAGATTACCATGTGGATGACTGGGGGTCCGGGCCAGTCTGGGTCTCCACTGTGTGCTTTGGGGCGGCTGACTATGATGAAGCCATTGTTGTTTTTTTATCTTCAAATTGCTCTACTTTCTGTTCTTAGCACAGGAATAGAATCAGAGAGAGAGAGAGAGGGATTAATAGGCTCATAGCTTTAAACAATTCTTTATTTTTTAACGGTTTTCACCAAAAAATGTCATCCCAGTGTGTTTGCACACACAGAACATCCCAGAATGTGCTTCTGCAGACAGAAAAATAAAGGTTTTAACTCTTCAAAACCTACCCAACATGCAAAGAAAAACAGAAAAACAGCCAAACGATAAGATCAGAGGATAATTAGGCCGGATCGGAAATGCAGTCGACCCAAACGGAGAGAGAATAAACCGCCACCAGTGAACAAGCACTTGCAGTCGAAAAGAGCAGCAACGCGTGTCCTAACAATCAACGAAAATTCGCCTCAACAAACACATTTTTCTGCTGTGATGATGATGACGATGGTGCACCATGTGATCAGCGACTTGTCAACACGAAAGCTAGAGACCTAAGGCAAGAGGACGGGACCCCACCCGGAACCAATCAGACCGAATATGACTCGCATCCCAGGTCAGGTCTCAGTTGCTAGAAGCTGACAGGAGCTGTGAGGTCCTTTTTAATAAAAAGGAATAAAATTCCAAAAATGTTACATAAACCTGCAGACAGATTTTGGGGCCAGCAAAGACTAGCTTGTAAACGCACCTCTCAACATTCATGTTATCACCTTTAGCAAACAGTTGCCTAATTACAAATCCAACAGACACTTTTATTTTTGTCTCTTTAGCTGCTCCGTGTTCCTCTGAGAATAAGGAGCCCTACATACACTATAAGTCCCGAAGCAGACCTGAACTTCACACTCCTATAAATCTGTAATATCCATCTCAACAGGTGTGTGTGTGCAGTAATCCCTGTATTATAGGCTTCCTAAATACATGTCTGTGCCTCTCTAGCATCCCTAAGCTCGTGTTTAAGCGTCCATATCATTTACTTCAACTGCACTTGCTTCACTGTAGGCGACTTGGTTCACGTAGTAAATGGCACCTTTTCCTCCACTGGAGTTAAACAAGCGCACTGAAGAAACAAACTGCCGCTGCACAACACGTCGCTGCAGTGGAAAAGGACGCTTCCCACTGTTTTTGTGACAGGGGTATTTTAAAGTGAGCTAGTGTAATTGTGATGTGATAGTTTATGAAGTGTGTCACAGTGTAGGATCCGCTACAGAGCAGGCACTGGTCCAGTGTCACACTACAGCAGCGGGGTAGATAGTTCACAGCCTATAACCTCAGAGACACTGTTGTCTCATTGTCTTTCACCTTTACATTAATGCTGACCATTTTTGTGCAACCCACATTGTAGTGATTTGGGGTTTTTGAATGTGTTTTTCCTACCTTTCAGTCGGCCATTGTTTGAATTCATTTCACTATGGTATGGAAATGATCTTGAAACAGAGACGTGGAACAGGCTCGATTTGTGTATTCCGCCATTGTTGTCACTTTGCATGCTAATGCAGCTGAAAGGGTAGATTCATGTGGGAAGTCTGCACTTCATGGCCATAACAATGATCACTTTCAAAAAAAACATGAGGTAAGCGTTATATTTTCTTATTTACAACAAACCCAAAGCCCAAAACCAACAAGTCAATCTGCCTCTGAATGCTTTCCATTCCAGTAGGAAGCCTATTGGTTCTGATTGAACTCCCAAATGTATAGCTTTAAAAAAAAAAACACAGGAAATTTCTAAAACAGCTGGCAACTGTAGCAAACATTATGCCAACAGGAGGAAATAGTGCATTATTTTGGGGACTATCTTCACATTTGCTGCTCTAGTGAATATTTGGGTCAGTGTGTGTGTTCGTGGTAATGAATGAACATGTCAGCGTGGCTTATTGATGTGTTTTTATATAGCTTTTGGACAACAGTGGAGCTCTATGGAACAGGGGAAGAATCAGGCTTTTGACACACACACATTATTTGTTAGTAGGATCAATTTATTGTTGGGATTGCGCCCTAACTATATATGAAAACTAAAGGCTGTCACCAGCCTTGTCCTGTCACGTAAATTAATTAAATAAAATGGCTCACTGCGATGGATTAAGTAACACAAGCACGTCTCCCTGGTTCAAGTTGATTTCCATACCTGTAGCGTAGGAAAAGCATGTTCACAAATGCAAAAACGTTCAGGTATGCTTTGGAAAATGTAAACATATGTGATTTGCAATAAATTGCCTAAGATATGCAAACCAGCGCCTTTAAGAATGTTTGGTAGCCTGTTATGTCATATCCCAGTCGGCCTGCGGCAGTAGCAGCCAGCAGTTTGTAGTGACACACGGCCAGTGAGGAGGAGGGTGAAGATCTTAGTGGAAAACCACAGAATTTGCAACTGGCTCTTCAGAGGCTGAAGTAATTTCCCTGCTGGCTTTGAAAGCCAGCGTTTGCGCATGCGCACAGAGGCTCGGTCAGCGGCGGGCCGGCGGGAAGGAAGCGGGCAAACAGAGGGGCGACGTTAGCGTTAAATACAACCCAGGCCGAATGAATGCGTGGAATCAGTTCTCCTTTAGGTGACACGGCAGCTTGTCTGTACACGGCCCGTGTGGTAATTCAACACGGCACGGATCTGCTTGCGCGTAGTTTCGGTGTGTTACAGTGGGAGACGTTGTGTCTCCCCCCCCCCCCTGTACGGAATGGTTCGTCCCAGCCGCTGCCAGCCTCCCACAGCCTCCTGGTGTCAGAGCTCTGCTGACAATGAAGCTAACAAGACGGCGGCACCTGCGGAGGAGACGGCGGGGGGACTGAAACGTAGAGCTGGCTTCTACTTTCCCTCCTTTATTTGTACACACGTAGAGGGGCCTTAATGACGAGCCCCAAGTTATTAACACTCTCGTTGTTATGTCGGAGGGAGCAGCGCGGTGCCTGCTGTCCGCACTTCGTCCACTTCTTCCCGTCTGAAAGCAGCAGTTCAGATCGGAGCCTTCCGAGTAGATTATCTTTGATCTGATCAGATGTCTTTGGTTTAACGCGTCGGTTTGCTTTTTGTCGTTCTCACCCGTTCGCATTTTATAAGCTTTTATTTTTTTAACCCCCCTCTCCTCCTCCTCCTCCTCCATCGCCATTTTTTTTTTTTTTTTTTGTGGAGAACGATTGTCAGCTTAAGGCCGCGATGTATAACACAGTGTGGACGACGGAGAAGGCCGGCGAGGAGGGCGGCTGGAGGGACGTGATGATGCCCTACTCCACGGAGCTCATATTCTACCTGGAAATGGACCAGCCGCCAGGTAAGCAGGGCCGGGGACCAACACGGGAGCCGCGGAGGCTGCAGCTAGCTGCCGAGGACACCGGGAGAGGAGGGGGGGGTGTTGCGTTTGGTTTGGTGTCCGTCGAAATTGGTGGGAAGTTTTAAAGCGCACATCCTGCTGCTGGTCCCCCGTGTGTGTCTGCTCTGTTACGGTGGTGCCACACTGTCGACGTCCGGCCGACATTCATCCCTGTCTTGTGTTTGTGTTTGTGCTTTGACGGGAAGCGGCCGACCCGCTGTCTGGTTGGAGGTTCTGCTCCCAGTGACAAAAGCCGCCGTTCCGCTCGCTGGTGTCTTGCTCTTGTTCTTAAAGGCAGCAGCTGCGGCTCCAAACAGTCGTTCCGGACACAATAGTTCCGTGTAGCCGAGACCCTCCTCTGGCCACCTGCGTTTAACGTGACTCGGTCAGTAAACGGTGAAAAGATGGCAGCTCGAACAGTTTTTAGGTCTAAAATACATTAAAAAAATAGAGATAAACTCAAATAATGTCTGGAGCTGCGTGCATTTCTGTCTATTATTGTAAATCCACAAAGTCCTTTCGAGGGGGGGGGGGTGAACGGAACACGGGAATAAAAGGTCCGAATCATAACCTCCTTACTGACACGAGCCTCCGCGTCTTTGTGCGCCTTCCCAGCCAACTGTCACGCAGAACGGAGTGTTTCTCATTCATTCATTCATTCATTCATTCATTCATTCTTCCCCGCTGAATGGATCATGGCGCAGATGTGGGACGCTGTGTTGTTTCCAGGAGGCGCTGTTGAATGCAGTTTTGCCCGGTAGCTCTGTGCCCCCCCCCCCATCCATCCATCCATCCATCCATCCAGAATATGCTGCATATTCTGCAGCCACCATGAAGTGCAGCATTATGTCTGATCTTTGGCACGTTGCAGACGAGGAACAACGCAGTATTTCAGCCTTTAGATCACATGATTTTAAACTGTATTGTGAGTAAGTTTATGCGCGCAAGCAGGCGATGAATATAACCTCGGCTGCATGCACAGCTAGGCGCCCTGAAGTGAGGCGGTCTGGTCCACCTCTCTCTGCCCATCTAAAGTTAAAGCCGCCTCCTGGCTGAACGAGAGAGGAACCGGTTATCTGTCTCCGGCCTCTTCTCGCTCTCCCTGTCCATCTGAAGGGCATTGTGTCGGGGATGTAAATTCAGCACCATGACTCTTTTTGCTGGTGATTCACACACTTGACCGCCACTGAGCCTTGGCGTTTATAGCGTCCTTCATTTATTCATACATAAGGTGTCACGGCTGGAAAGCCCTCGGCATGTGTCCTCCTGTCCACGCTGCGAGTAGTGCAGTCAGCAGAGACACGGATGCACAGAAGGGTGCGTTTTTGGACTTCTGCGAAATCAGGATTGATTCGAGCTTCTGTTGGCTGTGCAGACGCACTGTGTCTGTAGCTCATAGGAGCAGCGTTGGCTGTTTGTAGGCCTGTGATCCGCCTCTGTTGCATGAATGAGCTCATCCTGCCATCGATCTGCTTAAACCTCTTTCGGCACAGATGTAACCGACTCTCGGCCTGTCTTTGTCTCATTGTGTGTCTTTTGTCTTAACGCACCTGACATGTCAGCCAATGGGGGGGGGCTGGCTGAGAGAGGAGGGTTGAGGAGACATGTAGGGAGAATAGAAGACAAGCGTCCCACAGATGTTCATCAGAATATTTATTACACTGGAACTGAAAGCTTCAGTGACAGTCGTAGAATGTGTGTGTGTGTGTGTGTGTTGCCTTTTGTGTGCAGGGTGATTAGCACAGGTGGAGTACCCCGGGGGGGGCAATGCCTGCGTTTCCACTGGCAACTTTGTGTAGATGTGAAGTGAACGATGAGTCTCGTCTTTCAGTGGAAAATCACCGGGACGTTGTTGTTTAAGGACACCGTACCAGAGTTGTTGTTGCTGCTTTGTGCAGCGACTGTTGCATCGTGCACGTTGCACTCCAGTTTCTGTTCACGTCAACTACCACAGGCCTGACACTTACTCTTGACTCTGCCTCTCCATCAGTTGACATCATCGTCCTTATATTTTATTTTGTCAATCTGTCGACAGTGTCGTGCAGGTTATACAAACCCGTCTGCACGCTACGTTATTATGTAAGTCGGATCTGCCTTCACTCACCTAAGAAATCGACTAATTGCTCGTTGATCCTTCATCTTGTCATGATGATATGATCTCGCTGTAATGTTACACAAGATTCTGTTGTCTGATTTTATTGGAGCAAAATTGTGATCTGTATAGGTTGCTTTTTTTTTGTCACTGCACTGAAAATCTATTTAAATATTTGTGATTGTTATTTGCCACATTGTGAGACACTGAGTGTGTGTGTGTGTAGAAAGATTAAGATTGTGATCTATCAGCCTTACATTGGTGCAAAATGAGGACCAGATTATAATGGATTTTTCTGCATGACTGCACTCACCTGCAGAGAGGAAATTACACCGCAGGAGCATTTTTTTTTCTCAAATAAGTGGTCGAAGAAATCCTTTTGACAGATGTA
This sequence comes from Gadopsis marmoratus, assembly GCA_036023855.1. NCBI lineage: Eukaryota > Metazoa > Chordata > Actinopteri > Centrarchiformes > Percichthyidae > Gadopsis > Gadopsis marmoratus. The sequence continues at coordinate 21,402 of JAVQJF010005150.1, forward strand.
AGGGGGGTGGGGGATCTGCATTGATGGATTAAGTAACCTGAGCACATTTGTTTTTTTATGGAGTGCATCAAATAAGAAGAAATGACTACCTGGGACTACAAAAACAAAAAGAAATCTAGAAGTTTGGAAAAATGCTAGATATAGACAACCTTTCTTTTCTTCTTTCGGGCTAAAAGATGCAGAAGCAGCAGCGTAGATCTGCAGCTGGGTGGCATCACATGTCAAAGCCTCGTTGCATTCAGGACCTAATCCTGAAGCATCTGCAGGACTGGATCGACAAGTGGCCCATGTGAGAGGCAACGTTTGCTCTCCGTGCGTGTCGCTGAGTAACGAGAGGCTTCTCACCAGCCGCAGCATCCGGTATATTTGTGCATCAAGTTAATTCTTGGATCTTGGTAGGTTGCCATGGTCCCCTTCCGTCTTCATCTGCAGATGTGGTTTGCTCAGTTGTCATGAAAGTGGCGCCGGTGACATAATTCAATTAATTCAAGCCAAAAGCACTTTTAGGTCTTTTCTCTGAACATCTGATGGTGGCGATGAATGTTAAACATGTAAAAGGACGAAATAACGGGCTCTTCCTGAGTAATATTTGTATTCTGGCAGTTTGTTGAATGTGTTTTTCTCTGTGTTCATTATGTTGTGGTAAAAGGCTGCTCGTTCCGTTGTTTGGTTGCGGCTTCTCAACCGTGAGGATTGACGGACCTAACGTGTGGAGTGTATTTAGCAGTTCAGTGTTTAGAGGAGTCTCTGGGACGCTTTGTGTTAAAGACGACCTGTTGATTTATCGCTCCATGCTGCACTGCTGTGAGTGTGTGTGGCGTCCCAGAAGGAATGGATGTACCACTGAGTAACTCCCCCTCCCTCCGTGCTTTCTTTTTTCTTGGGGCGGGGGGGGGGGGGGGGGGGGGGGGGGGGGGGGGGGGGGGGG
>JAVQJF010005158.1:0-29195 GCA_036023855.1 Gadopsis marmoratus
GGAGGAGGGAGAGTTCTCTGAGGCCAGAGAGGACATGGCAGCCCTGGAGAAGGATTATGAGGAGGTTGGAGTCGACTCCATTGAGGGTGAGGGAGAGGAGGAGGGAGAGGAATATTAAAAGGAAAATACAGGTACTAGCTAAATGAAAAACAATTGCAATGTGTTCTTGAATGCATTCCAAACAGAAATGTTTGTCTATTAATTACCAGTTTGGTTGTTCAGAATAAAATTCCTGTAAAATGTGAACTTGTTTGCCTGTTTTTAATTAAACCTAAAATTGATATTTGGCTCTCCTACAGTCTATTTGGTTGTTTTATGAGATGTGGGTGAGTTGAACGTTAGAGCATTTTGGCAGATTTTGGAGAGTAGTATCTACATCGTTACTGTATCAGTTTTATCAACGACTACATTGTTAGAAAAGTGACATGAATAACAGTAAAACAAGATTATACAACTGTTTTGAGCAAGATTTATTGGACAAACATAAATTCAGTTTTGTCCAAATTAAAACACACACTGTTACAAACAAACTTGCTCCAAGTAGGTACAAAAGAGCAGCGTGTGTCTAAGGTATATTTCCAGGAATGTTTTGATTGAAAACCTAAGTATTACACACTCACTAATTTATTATTTAGAAAATGTGTAAAAAAAAAGAAAAGAGTATATAAAAAAAAAAGACATCCCACATGCCTATAACTTGCGAATCAGCAGTTGTATTCAACTGCTGGTGACAGTTCACAGTGGCCTGTCCTGCAGCAGAGGGCAGTTGTCCACAGTTCCCCGTCTGTTCAGAAGGGTCCAGGACATCGAGGCCCCGGAGCAGCTTTGAGGCTGCGGGCCTGCAGATACAATCATGTCTTCCTTCAGAGGACGGTAGGACATCAAGCGCCTGTTGAGTAAAGCGCAAAGTCCAGACGGGTTGTTTAAATTGCATATGCTTAAAGGATAAGGCTGGTTATATTCATTTATTTTTGTAATTGTCCACAAAATCCCATGAAAAGACCAAAACCAACTATGTGTTCCGTCTGTCTCTGAATACATTCTGACTTCCCTAATGTATCTGTGGCTGCGAGCCCATTCATTCCCACAGAAGATGTAAATCTTAGCAACATGTCACAAATACATACTTTCATTTTGTGTTTTTTTCCATCGTTTGCAGGCAGTGAAAAACAACATATCACCTTTCAACTACAATAAAAAATCATTTAGCTCTGTGTTTGGGCTCCACTAATTCCTGAGGGAAACATCTGGATTTTTAGCTACTAAATGCTCTGCTATGTTCACCAGCTAGTCACTAACTTAGTATGTTGTTTGGTACTGTACAGGTGCTGTACAGTGGCTTTTTAGCTTTAGCTTTTCTGCTGAAAACAGCCCCTTTCACATTCCACAGCCATTTCATCCGTTATTCTAAAAGATTGATTGTAGCCACTTTAAAAAAGTTATTTCCTCAAACAGCTGGCCACTGTAGTTTTAAACAAATGTCGCTCAAACAGGAGTAAATCGTGTGCATGTTGGGGACTAGTTTCAGCCACGCAGACTTTGAGCTCTAGTGAGTATTCAGCAGCAAGATGGTGCATGTAGGGTTTTTAGTAGTTTTTGGATCTATATGGGACAGAGAAATGGTTACATTGGGTTTTGGCTGCGCAGGAAACACTTGTTAGTTGAATCAGTTAATTGTTGGTTCGGGTCTTTTCATGGGATTTGTTCATAATAAGACAAAAATAGAATATCATCAATCTAATAAGTGTATGCATAACTGTATAATTGTTAGAAAACATTCACATCTACAAGGAAAGTCAGTTCATACTTGTAAGAATATGCCACTATTCCAACTGCTAGAACGAATAGCAGGACACCCAACACCATGGCGATAGTGCCGTGAGCGGACAGACCAGAACCTGAAACAAGGATCATAGTGTCAGTTAAGCAGGATGAAGGAGAAATGTGCTGTGTTGTCAAACCAAACAATCACACGTGTGGACAGTTGTACGTGGTCACGTCGCGTACCAATGTCGACGTTGACTTTGGCACTGGTGGCAGCCAGACTGACGTCATTGGCCATGGACACGTTGATGCAGTAGACGCCCGAGTCATTGAAGAAGTGACGCAACACCAGCTGGCACTCTCTGGAGGGCTCCACCATGTTGCACACCGTGTGGATCGGCCTCAGGCACTCTGCATCCAGAATCACGCTGCACACCTCTTTTGGAAGGCTGTAGGAAGAAGACGAAAACAATGAGACGCTTCGAAAGGAAACAAAATGTTGGGATTCTTTGATAAAATGCAGGCGGATTCACCTTCCCTGGCAGGTCACAGTGACATCCAAAACCTTTTTGTCCATCACGGGGTTGTCCATTTGTACAATCGCTACTTTTTCAATGCCCTCTGGAAACAAAGACGGGTCACTGACAATCATCGCAAAGATTTTCATCCTAGATCTTGGTGAACGGAGCACCAATCGACGTTTTAAACTCACCGAACACTACAATGCCAGTGCAGAAGGAGCCATAACGATATATCACACAGTCATCATCAGAGGGTTTATTAACAGCCTCCCTCTTAGCAACTACGACCACTGCAGCTTGGCCTGTCAGTGTCACTGTTCGCTTTGCACCTGGTGAAATTAAGCAGCAGGGAGTTAGTGAAACTTCAATTAAGAAAGGATCTTTGATAAGCTCATGTTTTGATTAGGCCTGCTCTGCTTGGTATAATGGTTTGATAGCTCAGTCAGATTCTCAGTCAGCATGCAAATCAGAATTCAAATGATGAAGCACAATAGAGCGATTCATGCTCTGCTTGTTTCACACAATGGCAGCGCTTCTTTTACATTATCTGGATCTTATTTTACATTTATTTACATTCAAGGAAATCGACCAATGCTTCTCTCTGGTTCATCTGGCAGTCGGTCAGCTAGTTTAAAGTCAGAATTTTGCAGTTTAATAGGACACGCTGCTGTTGTTGCACATGCCACTGAACCCTCTGGTCGGGACTGAACAAGTGATCTTCTGGTAAAGTTATAATCTAATTATGTACAAGCAGCTAATTCAAAAAAGCTTACCTGCTGCATGTCTGGTCCGCGCCTCACTGTCAGCTGGCATGGCATTGTTGACGGGGGAGGGAGTCTTGGCCACTTTGGTTGCTTCCTGGGCAGGTAGCGTGGTGGAGGCGGTGGAGGCCTCATCCTCAATATTGTCCTCCTCTGTGTCTGAAGGAACCATGTGGACATTCAAACCAGTTGACTTGGTGGAAACCAGTAATGGGACGGCAGCCACCAGTGCAGGAGCTTTCACTACACACAGGGAAGATTGTTGAGTCAGCTACAGCCAGCAACCAGTTAGCTTAGCTTAGCATAAAGACTCAAACAGCTAGCCTGGCTCTGTTCAAAGGTATCAAATGTGGCTTCCAGCACCTCTAAAGCTCATTTATTAGTATGTTATATCTTGTTTGTTTAATCTTACTGGTCACTGTAACATAATTTTTACACTTTGGATTTGGACAAATTAAAAAAAATTACATAATGTATTATTTTAGAGGTTTGGGTGGTTGATATTTTGTTACCTTTTTACAGAGCCCAGTTAGCTGTTGCCCCCTGTTTTCAGTCTTAATGCTAAGGTGAGATAACTGCTGACTGTAGCTTCATATTTAATGGACAGATATGAGAATGGTATTGATCTTCCCATCTAACTCTCAGCAAGAATGCGAATAAGACTAAATATATTTCACAAAATGTCCAGCTATTCAGCATCTGTTCCTTCCTTACCTGTGGTGCCGTGATCAATAGGTGGACCAGGGGCCTTTGTTGGGTTATCAACTGGTGGGTCGCAGGCCTTATCTGGGATGACCGCCTGGATCACCACCTGAGGCTTGAATGAGCCAGAGTTGATGTAGGTGTGAGTGACAGTCAACTCCCTGGATATGAGCGCTCCACTCTCGTCCCCAAAGTCCCAGTTGAAGGTGATGTCGGCGTTGCTGAGGTAACTGCTGGGGTCATGGAGGGTGACGGTGAAGGCAATCGCCCTGTTCTGGACGAAGCGCATGTCTCTGGCCACGATGTCATTCACTTGGTCCAGGGAGACGGCTAAGGGGATTTGATCTGAGTGGAACACAAAATAATAATGTCAACAAAGGTTTATAGCTTATAGTACAATAACTAGTAAAAAAACTATTGGGGTGGTGGACAGGAAAGTTGTTTTATTTGCAACCCCTTTATTTCAGCCTTCCCTTGACAGATTTATTATATACTTTATCAAGTGCTCCAAACATATATCATAAAGATGGTTTTCATGTGTGCCATGATACTATATGATTAGTGCCAAATAATGTAGTCTTAAAGAAAATATTATTAACACTTGGGATCGTCTTTTGTCTGTTTACACGGTCCCTAACTGACCAGTGATGGAGAACTGAGCGGAAGCATATCCCAGAGGAATGAACTTCTCCCTGCTCCGGTAGTGGTAGATAACGATGTCCATGGTGTAGGAGCCCAGTGGGATGTCATCTGTACTGATGGTCAGGGAGGAGGAGTCGTCGTCTGCCACCTGCCAGTACTGACCTGCCAAATGAGCATCCAGAGCCTGGTGAGTACACGTTGCTGCCTCTTCACTACAAATATCTGTGAATGATTTTAATTGAATTCATCTGATAAGGTTAGGTTAATACAAAGCTTTTTGAACTGTGTGTTCAGGGTCAGAGCTTGAAAAGAAGATGTAAATGCCAACATGAGTACACTTGGCTAAAATGATGGATAAACAACAAACATCTTACAAAGTAATTATGTAAAGTTCTTGTCTTCTTAATAAGACACTCTTTGGATGAAGTTAGGGTTATGTCTGAATACCAAAACTGAAAGTCAGTTAGTGTTTGCTTTAAGGATTTTAAAAAAACAAACATGTATGGCAAATGAAGTGGCATAATTTGATCATATGATGATGATGATGATGATGATGATGATGATGTATGATGATACATAATCCATCCTGGGTCATATTTCAGGTCATGGCATGTGCCACAAGAAAGTCTGTGACGATCACAAAAGACATAATTTGAAGGCATTTAAATGAGAGACGGCAGCTCCACTCACCCCAGGTCTTCCAGACAAACACGTAGCTCGGCCTCTTGTTCTTGTTAACTGGTGCCCCATCAGGGAAAACTGCTTCCCAGTCTGTGTTCTGTGTTGGGTATACTGGCTCAGACTCGCGGTACTTTGTTCCTGTAGCAGGAGCAAGAGCACCGTGACTGCTCGAGACTGTGACATACTCAAAATGGCAATGCTAACATGCAGGTGTTTAGCAGGTTGTGTTCACCATATTAACCATCTTAGTTTAGCATGTTTGCATGCTAACGTTTGCTAATCAACACTAAACACCACAAACAGCTGAGGCTGACGGAAATGTCATTGGTTTTGCAGGTATTTGGTCATAAATCAAGGAATTAAACAAATTCATATGTTGACCTGATGATGGCGCTACCTAGGTGGAAAGTCAGGAGATCATCAAAGTTATTACAATTCATCCTGAGGAGGACATGACACAAATGTCAACCTCATGGTGGCGCTAGAGGAAAACTCAGAGAATCACCAAACTCCTCAGGTTTCATCCTCTGGGCACCCTGAACATCTGCACCGAATTTCATGGCAATCCATCCAATAGTTGTTGCGAACCAACTGACGGATACTTCCATTACAGCCGCCATCATGGCTAAAGATACAGTAAAGTGTGTGTGTGTGTGTGTGTGTGTGTGTGTGTGTGTGTGTGTATACAGCGTGTTACCATTGACTGTGCAGTCTTCAGCCCAAACAACGTCTCCACTAGGCTGCACCTTTTGGTTGTGTGGGAACTCCAAGTCAATGGTGAAGGTCACTTTGGCTCCTGTCAGAGTTGGTGAATCATTCCCTACATTGAAAGTCACTCTTCCACCTGGACGAAGAAGACAGGAAGACACTGAGCGATGGACACAAAATGTCTGTGGATCCCCCCAAATATGTTCAGTGATCCTCCTTCAGACATATGAAGTTTAGAGGTTTAACAAGACCCAAGGAACCTTTGTTGCATGTCAAAATAATCTTTCTCTCCCTTCCTGTCAGCGGTCTACTGTCACTAACAAAACTGCCCACCAAAATACTTATAGAATATGTATGAAGAAAGGAAACATCAGCATTTGAACAGCATTTCAACAAATGTACCTTTCCAGGAGTCTTTGTATCGCGGGTCTCCATCCCTCCAGATTGGGTACATCTTAGTGTTCCATGATGGATAGCGAGTGAAACGATTTCTGGGCTCTGAAATATCAAAAATAAATATATTTTAAATATTCTCTGGCAATTTTTCCAGTAATTTCCTAATAACTTTCAAACTTTTCCTGTAAAGAACTATATAATTTGCTTCTACTTGCAGGGAAAATAGAGGCAGTGCTCAATTGGTACTCTTGAAATTAATTAATTCCAATTTATTCTACAACTAGAGAGTCTTTAAGTCAGCTGGACATTCAAAAATGTGAACATACAATCCAACATATATGGAGAATAAAGATTCCAGTTTGGTTTAAATTAAGCTTTTCTACTTACTATTTTTGCTTAAATTAATGTTAGACTACATAGAAACTTCCTATGAAATTATTAGGAAATTACAGATCCATTAAACAAAGCAAATTGTAAAACACTCCTAAAAGGCCTTTCAGTAACATCTATCAGTTTTGCAGCTGCCCAAACTTCATTAGTAGAATTCATAAATTCATATATTTTACATTTGTATATATATGCCGTATATTTTAGGTGAAAGTGGCTGAAGGTGCCCACCAAAGCCCAAATGTGTTTTGTGTTTTATTGCTAATATAAATCTCTTATCCCTCCAATCCCTCTCATGTGACGCTCAGCTGAGTGTGTGCAGGCATGTGTGTTGCTTTTGTCACCGACTAACAAGGGCTTGATTTGGATTAATCAGGCTTTTGGATGTGATTATAAAACCACTCTCCTTTCTCACTGTTCTCATAGTTATCCTCCTCCCACAGCTAGACTTGGTGCCGAATGGTGGAAGGTGGATTGTAAAATGTAAATTAACATAATCCCTATAAGATTTTGCACGAGCAGCTGTCAAAATGAGCATGTCTGTGCATGTCTTGAAATGTATTTTACCTGACCTTTAGGTGATGTTTTTATCTGTTCTTATTCCCCAGAATATTAAAGGGGGTTCACATTTTCTCAGGTTTGCCTAAAAGCAATACTCACATGCCCACACTGGAAGAGTTATTGGTCTTTAGAATAATTTAGGGATAAAGAAAAGATTCCTTCCTAACGCAACCGCAAGGCAAGTGATGGGGGACGAAATCCACGGTTCTCTTTCTGTGCAGAAATATAATCTTCTTCGAGCTTCAGCTTAAGGTAAGAAAACATTTCACGCAGAAAGAGGACTGTGGATTTTGTCCCCCAACACGTGGCTTTAAGAAGAGATCTCTTCAAGGCCAGAAAGGCTTGAAAAGTGTGAACCTATCCTTTAACTTAAGAATGAAAGGATTAAGATCAAGAGTCTGTGCATGAATCTCAGATCTTATTAACCAAAACATGTTCAGTACTGTATTACGAGATATTACTGTAAAACGGGATTTACGTCCATGTAATGAAAGATAAACCACGACAATCAAGCAATTGTTGACCTTTGTAACAGTTTAACACTTGTGTTACCTCACTATAACCAACCTTCTGGTTTGATTGACACTAAATACTAAACATTGTGCCATTTAAGTGAATATTGTGTTACAATGATGCTAGCTAATGATGGTTTAAGAATGTTCCTAAATTACTGTAGTGGGACAATTGTGATAAAGAAACACATTTTAAAATCTTTTCTGACTTTACATTAAATGTACACCAGTATAACATCACCATCACAACTACAATATGATGCATTGTTATAGATTAAACTACCCAACAATATGCGTAAAGTGGTTAAAATGATCAGCTACAGCTACAACAGTACAATGCTGCATACAGATTATTGCATCAGTAATAATAATCCAATAATATAATATGGAGTAATAGAGTACTTTTGCTTTTGATACTTTGACTTCATTTCTCTAATTGTATGTAAATAAGTGACATTTTGAATGCAGGACTTTCACTTGTAATGGAGTTTGTTTCTGTTGCAGTATTGCTACTTTTACTTAACTTCATGATCTGAATCTGTCCTCCTCCCCAGTTGGAAGTACTGCTAATTATCATAATTGACATAGTCCATCTTTAAGTTTGTAAGACTCAGAAATAAACTGAACGTCAGAAAAAACCCTCTACCTGAAAAAATCTGTTTAGATGTGAATTTACTTACTTGCCAGCGTGTGTGAAGCTGCTGCCAGCAACACCAACAGCACAACAAGCGTCTGCATTGTCAGCGCGCCTCCTCTTTACGAAATATCCCTTTTGTGTGCAGCGGGCAACACAACACAGGCTTTATAAACTCTCTGATGTTTTGGGCCTCACAGAGTGTATTAGCAGAAGAAACGCCCCGACAGAACGACCCCTCCTCCAATCAGACTTTAGGGTCACCTGGACTGGCTGTGATTTGCGTATTGATAGTAAATCGGGGATTACAGCCACACATAGAGTGGTGAAAGCGCCACATAATCACGTAAGAAATGCAAAAATTCCACACGCTCTTTTCTTTGATGGCAGCAGATTGGATCACAAGACCTGCTCGAGTGTGCACATGTCGAACAAAAGAAATAACTTTTACATAAACATCCTGCAAATGTAAACTTTATGAAGCTCAGTGACATGCAGCACATATAAATATGGTCAGCGGTGGAATGTAACTAGTACATTTAATTAAGTACCGTACATGCATTTTTTCATTTTACGTTACTTCATACCTCTATCCCATTACATTTCAGAGAGGAAAAAAATTATGTACTGCTCATATTTCACAGCTGTAGATTAATTCACATACAAAATAAATGATAAACTCATAAAATATGATGCATTATTACAAACTAAATTGCCCTACAGTGTATATAAATTAGTTAAATTGAGCTCCAATTGACCAGTTAAAATATAAAAATGCTGCTTACACATTACACAGTGTTTCTGCATAATCAAGTTAATCTTTAGCCTCATCTGCTAATATTTCTGTACTTTTACTGAAAGCAGGAATTGTATGTGCATGAAGTATATTAATACTATGCTATTGGTACTTTTACTTTACCACCACTGAATATAGTACACTGCATGATTATATATGTGTAAAGAGGCGTTCTATCAGCAGTAATGTGAATATTTCATATTAAGGCCTCTGTCAGTATATTAACAACCAATAAAAATGTATAAATTTGAGGAAAAAAGTATGAATTTGACTGTTCAAAACTACAACATGGTCATATTTAGATCATGAGAGTTACAGTATCCTGGGTTTTAGCTCTCGGGTGAAAAGTCCACAAAGCATGTGCTCTCCAACACAATATGAATAGCCACCTAAATCTCTGCTAAAATCACCTGACCCATTTTGGGCTAATTTCCTAAATATGTGGAAATTCATGTTGCCACTGATGATCCACGTCGTGGAACTTTACTTTTACTTTATATTCGTAGAAGTTATATTAGCTGAGAGTGTACGGAACTTAAACACGACTCATGTGATAAAACAAAATGTCTTAGATATCAAAGTTTAAAGGGGAGTTGTTCATTTCTGTGCAGTTATAACAATAGGTCACGTAGGGAACAGGGGGAGGAATGCAACGTTAATGAGGATTATTGAAGCACTTGTGACTCCCTAAATTCATCCGGCTTTGTCCTTGCACCCCCCCACCCCCCCCAAAAGGAAAACTCTCACTTTGATGAAAAATTTTTTTGTCTCCATATCATATGCCAAACTGTGACACTGTTTTAACCTCTTTATAAACAATGTCAGCATTCACAGCAAAGCCGTTTCACCTGTCCTTGAACACGAACCCTTCAACTCCTCTCGAGCCTCAACATGAATGTGCACACTCATCATAGGAAAATAATGCAAGCATAAGGTAAAACATGTCGCCTCAGTACAGTAAAAACAAAAGACTACCGACTGTAGATAATATGATTGAAGCTAAACTAAAGTTTTGATTCATGCCATGCAGAGGGGCAGACAAAACAACAGACAAATTATGTTTTAACATTTTGGGAAACAGGCTTACTCAATTTCTTGCCGAGAGCTACGTACCTGAGAAGATTGATACCAAACTCGTAGCTCATCTGTTAAGTACTGTATGAAGCCACAGTCAGGGGACAGTAGCTTAGCTTAGCATCAGATAGGATAAGTTATAAGACTAGTTGCAGCTGCAGAACAAAGTAGGAGAGAGTGCAAGTATAAAATATCAATAACGGAGCAAGTGGAAATATACAGATACAATATGTATGTACAAGTTTAATTACTCATCAGTGCTTAGATTGAACAGGTTTAAACTGTGATTTGTCAGTCAGTAGTGTGTTCAGCTGATATTCCATGTTCCAGATCCAGTAGTGCTAACCCTTGATCGACCTTCTATTTTTATTTTGAGGTTGTAAATAGCTCTCCTGTTACTTCCAGCTTTGTATAGGCATAATCGTGCATTTGGCACTGAAACAAGAACCTGTTCCTATTTAAATGTTCACAGATTGTAATGCCAAGCTTCCAGTTCCTTTGACCAGTGACTGGGGATTTCATACGTCTCGGTTGCACAGAGGTTGTCTTTGTCTCTTTCTGCCCTTGTCTCTTTTCCGGTTGAACCATTACAGCGTTTTGTTCTCCACATACAAAACATCACTTTTTTTCTGCAAACCCTTCATACAAAATAACATCTATTTGTAAAGAGGACTGTTCACAACCTAAAAGCGTGAAAGACCTTTCGGAAACATACAATAGTCCTGACAGCCACCTGAATGTACCGAACCGAGCTTTAGTGGCAGGTGATTCCAAACTTTTGAACTGTAAGTGCATGTACAGTAGTGTGATAGTACTTGTAATGGAGTATTGTTGCATTGTTGTACTTTTTCTTTCTTGCTCAAATGGTTACTTTTTGGAATTGGTTAATTGTTTGCACATCCTGCACACTCTGTACAGCGCTTCATTTTCTTAAAGATATGTATATCTTATTTTATAATATTTCTTAAAATTTGTAATGCAATTTTTTCTATTTTCTATTAGTATTCTTCCTTTTTATTTGTTGTTATTTTATAGATGTTTTTATTTTTTTCAATACTATGATTATTTATGCACCAATGTACCGAAGCAAACTCCTCGTACGTGGCGATAAACCCGATTCTGCATTGTGGTTCTGGAAACGTGTTTATCCACCCGCCTGCAGTTCGTCCGTCTGTGCAGCAAGCGGCGCTGTGAAATATCAGCGTTATAGTGTGGGGGGGAGGGGCGTTCAGAAGTAGAGCCACTCCACTTTGATTGGAGGAAGTAATACATCAACAAAGAAAGATGGCCGAAGTGATAGAACTGCAGAAACTGAAGGTTGGTAGTTCCTTAAATATGTATTTTTTTTACATATATCAGGTGAGTTTATTAGTACACATTACGTTGCGGGCGTCGTTAGTTGTAATGGCAGCGAGCGGGGCTCCGGGTAACTGAAATGTTTGGTGAACAAAATGTTTCCCCCGGGTGTGGAGGCTAACAACCGGCGTGTGTGTGTGTGTGTTCACGCTGCGAAGCTAACGCGGTCAGCCACACCGGGAGGAGTTGCCGCCACGGTAACAGGCAGCTGGAGATCTGTTTAACCGGACAGATGGAAAGTGTGCTATTGGATTAAAACTGTACATTTAGCTCCCGTCGTCAGATACAAAGTGTCCCGCCATCTCTGTCCCGGTCCAATGAAACGGACGCCATTGGTGTTGGCTCTCCTAGTTCACCGCGTTAGCCGAACACCAGCCCGCTGAAACGCCACTTGTTGCTCGCTTGGGTCGCTAACATGCCCCGTTCACTCGGTGTCCGGAGAGCTGAACATCCTCCACCAAACCACCGTAGCGTGCTGCAGTCCTTTAAACTTACTCACGGCTTTTTTTTTTCTCTTCTCTCTCACGAGTTTAACACGTCTCGGTGTTTCAGCTTCCTTCTCTCCAAGGTCAACAATGAAGCATGACTCTCGGCGTTTTATCCAACATAGACAGAAGAGCTACCGGAGGATATTTAAATGCATTTGAGTAACTTTTCAAGCAAAGCTTATGTTGTTTTATTTTATTTTATTTAACCAGGAATAGAAGACTCATTGAGATTGAAAGTCTCTTTTTCGAGAGTGTTCTGGCCAAGACGGGCAGCAGCAGCATAGACGACACATTTTCAAACATAAAGCCCACATTAAACAAAAACAAATTACAGAATTATTAAATATCAAATCAGTCAAATGAATTCAGGTGACTTTCCAGCTGATTCCAGGCTGAGGGAGCAGCAAATTTAAAAGCCCCTTTTCCCCAATTCAGTACAGACTTTGGGGACAGTTAAAAGAAACAAGTCCCATGAGCCAAGACAATAATTTCCCCCACTTTGTTTCAGGGTGTAGGCTCGTAGGTAGGAAGGAAGCAGTCCAAGAAACAGCCTTATAAATAAAAATGTGCCCGTGTTTAAGTCAACGAATGGACAGGGCAGACCGTCCAACCCGTGCATACAGAGAGCAATGGTGAGTAAGTGCCTTGAGATTACAGATGAATCGCAGTGCTCCACGGCAGACAGTGTCCAGCATGTGTAGAGACTGTGAAGATGCATATCACCATAATCCAGTACAGACGTAAAAGGCTGCATCAATGAGTTTCCTTTTAGCTTCGAAGGAGCTGCGGGTGAACAGGATTTCACTTCTAGTGCTCAAATAATTAAAAGTAACATTAAAAATAATGTCATTAGCAACATTGCTTTCCATAAACTTTGTGGACAATCCACAGACCTCACTGCGACAACTTTTGCACTGAAGATATTGTCCAAATGAAAAGCATTAACAGTAAGGCAAGGTTTGTAAATGGAGCTTGTTGCATTAAAATAACTTTGTTGTTTTTAGCTCGCTGAACTGAGGCAGGAGTGTGACGCCCGGGGTCTGGAAACCAAGGGAAACAAAGGGGAACTGATTGCCCGGCTGCAAACCTATCTGGAGGAGCACGGTGAGGCAACATTTACCTTCACATTGTGACTCACTTCAGATATGGTAGAACTATGCGGGTGGGTGGACTGTAATCAGAAACATAATTGTTTTGTGGTCACAGGTGCACATGATGAATTGTTTCTGATATGAGTTGCTGTCGGGGCTTGATAATAGTACAATGAGACTGTGTGTCCTGTTCCTCTTCCCTGTCGCTTATGCATTCCTTATTGTGATACAAAACACTGATCTCTCCTTCTGGCCCTTTTTGTTTCTGCTTCCTGGTGGTGGGACATTTTCTTTTATCCCATAATCCCAAACAACAGAGGAAGACGTGGACGTGGACGATGTGCTGGCAGAGGATACAGAGGTAATGTGATTTTCACGACATGCGCTCTTTCGCTTCCCCTTTCAGATATTTTTACACCGTTTTGTGAAGTAGTGATAAAAGTTTCCTTTTTCCTTTTTAAGGACTTCACTAAAGTTGAGAGTGAAAATGATGTGAAAGTTGACAAGGAGTCTATGGAGTGCGAGACGTAAGTTTATCATCATTTAGTCTACATACATTTTAACAAACTAAACATAACGGGCTAGTTACTGAGCTTTGGAGGTACTGATATGTTTTTTATTGTATTTTGACAGAGCCAGCCTGTCTGTTTCCCCCTGCTTCCAGTCTTTATTCTAAGCTAAGATAACGATGACTGCACATGATTATTGCTCATTTGCTTGTTTTTATTGTACTTTATATATTTTTAGCTTCTTTCGCCATTACTCTTTTTCTTTTTTGCTGCTGTAACACCCACATTTCCTCAGGGGGGATTAATAAAATGTTATCTTATCCTATCTTTGTAGGGAATGCACAGACTTAAGAACGGTGTTGTTCTTTTCATCTAACTCTCTGCAAGAAAGCAATTAAGCGTATTTCCAAACATGTTGCGCTATTCCTTTCATTACTCTTATGTCTACACCATAAGCAGTAGTCTGGAACCTGCTGTAGGACTGGGCTATGTGGTTGAAATCCATGCTATGCCCAATATACGTACATCTTGTCTAAGTGGCTTCACATGTGGGGTGTTATTGGTTATCAGGTTTGGTGTAGAAATGTTCTACATGGTCAACCCCAGATTGATAAACACTCGATTATATATTAGTAATTCCTCTTCTGTACATGTTTTTCTTTCAGACCCACTGAAAAGAAGGTGGTGAAAATAACTCCTCCATCGTCTGCCAGTGAAGTACGTATGACATGTTTGCATGCACTAATACTTTGATTGGAAGCCTTTAATCTTTGTATTTTAATATCACATGTGGATTTCAGTGGCCTTCACATGTGTGAGGATGTGAAACCACAGAACTCATAATAGCACATGTTAGATTTATTACACCGTTGCAAATATCCATCAGCAGAACCAACGCCTCTGCCAGCAGCACGTGTTCTGATTTAAAATTTTGCCTTTTGTTGAGTAGAGACTACAGAAGAGAGCTGAACGCTTCAACTTGCCTGCTTCAGCTGAAAGCAAAAAGGCCATACGTGCAGCAAGGTAAGACTTTCCCAGGATCCTTCTTTTTAAAGGACACGTCCAGCTCGTTTCAGTTTGGATTATATTTTGTAGTTTTGGCCATCACTCCTATAAGTGTAGATAACATTATACTCACCGAGATCACGGAACACTAAAAGAAATCCGATGCTGGTTAGCTAAAATTACTTGGGCCAGAAAACAAAGGTAAGTAGTGAAGTGATCACTCCATCACTTGTTAAATACCGACTTCCTGGTTCAACTTTGACCTAATATACTTATTTAAGTTTATAAATATAGAATAAATAATTAACCAAAATACATTCTTTCTGAATAAAATTACAACATAAAAAGTCATACATAAACCCACATACCTGCAATTGTATAGAAACAGGGTTCTGTCTTGTGTAACTGCTCTGTGCATGTGTTCAGTACCGTGAACGGAGCCACTAAATGCAAACTTGGATTGCAAACATACAGAATGAAATCAAACAATTAAGTTTGTTAAAATGCAGAACACTTCATTTTATAGAAAATTCTACTTCACGACACAGTTACTCACATAAGAATGTGTTGCTGACTCTGTGAAGCCTGAATGTACCCTTCAAAATAAAAGTCAATGCCCAACACTAAATCGGTAGTTATTTTTGAACAGTCCACTGACAAAACTCTGAAAATAGTAGTTGGTATAAGCTGGATTTATACTTAGAGTACATGTTGAAAAGATTGTGCTCCTCCTATTCAGGTTTGGCTCGTCCACCGAGGCTTCCACTCCCTCTGCAGGTATGTAGTCGCTCTTTGCTTCACTCAACTGACTTTATATGTTTATGCGCTCCAACTGAGTGTATAGTGAACTAGGATGAAAGGGTTTCATGTGACTTTTAGAATGATTTAATTCCAGGAATACATAACTCTTAGTGTAAGGTAAAATCCCAGGTTTCATCTGATATTATTCCTGTGAAACAGGAGGACGTTTTGGTGAGAATTCTCAGGAAATACCAGGATCTCAATTCCCAGCACTTAGCCAGATAGCAAACACTAGTGTAACATAACATCACGTATCATAAAGCTTTGGCAACACATGGAATTTAACATGTTTTTCCATTAAGTTTAACGTTAAAGGTCTCTTTTCTACATGCTGCTTCTCACCCCACAATTTTATTCATCGGTCTCCCAAACAGGTGTCGTTGCAAACAGCAAAGCCCCTGTAAGTGTCCATCATATAGTTTTCACATTTCTCCATTCTTCGGGTTAACGAGATGATGTTAATCAGGATGGCTTTTTTTTTTGTGCCTGTGTCTCGTGAAGGTGAACGTCGATCAGCTGAAGAAGAGAGCAGAACGATTTGGCATGAACGTCTCGTCTGTTTCACAAAAGGTGACAGCGAGTTTGTGTGGTTGAGCGTACGCAGAGGTTTCACTCGTTACGCTGCTCTTTCTACAGTTTTTCTGTTTAGATAATTGTTCTGCCCCTTTTGGAGTCTTAAACTTACAGTAATGTAATATGGACGGTTCCCCCCCCCCCCCCAGATTGAAGACGATGAAAAGCTGAAAAAGAGGAAGGAGAGGTTCGGAGCCTTAACAAGTGCAGGAGCAGCCGGGGCAGCCGGGGCAACCGATGTCGAGGTGTGGTTTGTCTCCCCCCCTTTCCCCAATTCCTTGTTGTTGTTTGACTTTGTTATATTTGATCACATTGCAGTAAGATGCTCATACAGAGACCAGAGGGAACGAGGAAAGCGGTTATGTTTTAATGTCGATGTAGCTGCAGTCGCCTCTCTGTCTGGTAATCATTACCACTACTGTTAAAACTGTGTATTAGCAATAAGCTTGACGTGACAATGAATCTTCAGAGACAGGAACTCCACTCCATAACGTTTACTCAGGACAAAATAAAGTTACAAGATTCAGTCTGGTTGTGCTCAACTTGGCATAGCTGTCAACAAATTGTCTCGCTCTGCAGACAAATGAACTTTAATTGACATGTATTACAAAGGTCACTACATACTTCTTATCAACTTTTAATATGGCTCTTCTCTTTCTCTACAGGCAAAGAAAATGAAGCGCGCCGAAAGATTTGGCAACGTGTGAATAATGTTATAGTCCTTTTTTTTTTTTTTTTTGCATATTCGTCACTGCACAACAGGCATCCCCAAAGGATTCCTGTAAATCAAAAGTAGAATTAATCAGTAAATAAATGGGTGAGTGTGATACCTTAACGTAAGTCGGTGGATAATCTAAATTAGAAAAAGGTTTGATTCACCCACTTATTTATTATTTACTGGAGCACCATTGTCTCAGTCGTGGGACGCATTCCATCACGTTATGTTTCATTTCCCTCACTTTTTATATGGGAATTGAAGGTGTGTTTATAAAATGCATGGGCAGATTTGGCTCCTGTGTAACAAAAGTTTAGTTTTACTCCTCTTTCCTAAACTTGCTCTTTATCTAACAGACAGGACCCTCACTGTTTTCTCATTTGCATCTTTATGAATCATTTCTTTGTGTCTCAAATGATTATTTGCTGCATAAAGTAAAATAGTGCATAAAATCACCCAGAATTTCCCAAATCAAAAACAAATGTGAGCAAGTCAAAACAAGGAGTGCTTTTTCTTTGGAGCAGCGGCAGGAAGCGTTGCATTAGATAAATCTGGCCACAAAGGGGTCACATCTTTGCTTAATTTAAAAATGGTCTTAAACTTAAAATATAACATTTCTGGTGCCTTTTTTGTGTGCGAGTGCATTACTCTGAAACAGCAAAGACGAGCAGATCAGAAACCAGTGAGGCTCCTACTTGTTGGATAGGGATGAGGTTAGAAACTCAAACTCGCACATTACGTGGGAACTAGATGTCTCTTGTTATACATTCAACGAGGAAAATTATACATTTTGGTAATATGTACACGAGGACTGAGAAAAAGCAAAAGGTTTAACATCAGAAATATCAAGTTAATGGTTGTAAAAATAAATCCTGTATTTCTGTTTAATTAAATATTTAAACAAACCTTTTCTAATAACCCATTTAAACTCACTTATTTGTATTTGCTGTCTACATTGTACTTTTGATTTATCAGATAGCCTATTATTGGATCTTCTTTTGGGGGGGTGGGGGGGGGGGGTGTCCATTGGTACACTGCTTCAGTTATCTGTCCATTTTATAACATTTTGTGATTTAAAATAAATTCTTTTGAATTTTTTGATATCTACAATATTTTATTATTTGTTTACTTTTTCTGACTAATGTCACTGACTTGATTTGATCAATAATACAGTGAACATAATCATTATTTGCAACCTCGTAATAATTCTTCATGTATGTCTGGTATATAATCCTTTTGGTATTGTAGACATTGATACCTATGATGAACAAACTTTCATTCATCACATTTGGCATTATTTTTTTATGTAGTTTGAGTATTTACAAAAATGTGAATCAGTTTTTCCCAATTTTCGCACATAATATACAACTTTTTCAGATACACATTTAGATTTGGAAATTAAATTGCTGTTGTGCTGTAGAAGTGAAAATAGACAAAGTGTCAGTGATGCAGTGTGAGAAGACGTCCACGCAGACAACTCAACTGTTCTGCATGATCAAACAACATATTAACATAGAATAGGATTGCTGTGGCCCCCCAGGGACTCACAGAGCCGTTTACCTGAGATTTCACACTTGACTGATGCAAAAACATTCAAATGTCGAGTTTTGGTCTGAAGAAATCCTGAAAAACTTGCAAATGGCTTCATACTTGACCTGGACTCTGAGGATTCACGCTGAACATCACACTGAGTTACTTGGGGCCCAGATGTTGCACAAGTGAGGGCTCTAATGCAGATCTTGAGATTCTCTCAAAGTGGTTTCTGTATGACGAAGAAGGTACAAAAGACATGAAAGTTTTAATAAAAAAAAGAAAAACAAGAGTTTATTAATGTAGTGGGAGTGTAAAGTCATCGTTTCTTCATTTTGTGACATTCTGACTTTTTTAATATAATTAATAACTATAATAATCACTATAGGAATATAAAGGAAATTAAAAAACACATTAAGGTGTTCACACAAACTATGTAAATATGCCAAAGGGTTTCTTAAAATGTACTGTTGCAAGTTTTTTTTTAAATGTTTTTGCCGTTATAAAATCTACTTTTGAGGACGTGCATTTTCTTCTAAAGCATTGCTTTTGTTTTACACTGCAAACACCCCAAAAAACCAAAGAGTAATGAAAAGAAAGATCTGCAGAAATGTATGTAGGACAGATATACCTGCAGAAACAGCTCCAAAACAATTTGAGCTCGGACTGTTTCGCTGTCAAGTCCACAGGAAGAGCAATCGGTGTATTTTCTTGTGTTGCTGGGAGCGTTCGGGAACAGACATCTCTGGGTTTCTACTGACGACGAGGTGAAGACGTCCTGCCGCTGGGGGGCGGCGTCCGCTGCAGGAACTCTCTGGTTGCTGTTGCTTCGGTGACCCCCTGCTGGCCGCCAGTGGACCTGCAGCGCCGCTGCCCGGTGTGACGCAGGTTCCTGTGACGCGCAGAAATTTTAAACTATCGTCCTTCTCAGTGATGGCGGCTTCGTTTCGTTCTCTCCCCGCAAACTGTAACAACAAATGGTGCTACACCCGGCAACAGATCGACAACAGCCCATCTCGGCGAGCGGGACTGGATCCCGACAAGGAGCTGTCCTACAGACAACAGGCGGCGAACCTGCTGCAGGACATGGGACAGCGGCTCAACGTGTATCTTTTGTCGTGGGACGGCTTGCGTCTCGCCTAGCCAGCGTTAGCTCGCTAGCTGGCGAAGTTCAGCGTCTCCGCGAAGCCGGCACCGCGTAGAGCGCGGCTGGGGTTCGCTGTCGGGGTCTCGCCCCGTCGGGCACTTTGGCTCGCCCTCGAATGTCCCCCGTCCGGCTCAAGCGGCGGCCCGTGACCCTCCCGTGTTGACGTTAGCGTGCTAGCAGCGGCGGCGGCGGCGCAGCGGGCTGAGCCGGAGCCGTCGAAGGCCCGTGTGGCCTTCGGGACGCTAGCGTTAGCTTTTGCCGCCGAGCGGACGCGCTTGCGAGGGTAACGTGTTGCGCGCAGCGACGCGCTTTCTTCGCAAACATTGTCCTTTTGGCGTGTTTCCGAGGACGGCGTTTCGCACGTTTCACCAGCAGGTCCACCCGCTGGAGTGTTATTTTAAATCACGTTCTCCCGGCTAACCCCCGACTGACGCGTGAAGCTAGCTACCTAGCTAGCTAGCTGGGTTTTCCAACTTTTGTTGTTCTGCCGCCGGTGTGATGATGTAAAGCTGATGTGATATTTGAGTTTTACATAAGTCGCTGGCTAAAGTGAAGCTCTTTACGCGTGTTGCTTCACACGCAGACCCGAGTCCTATTCGCGACATACGACCCACACAGACGCTTTGCTGTTGTTTGCTGTGTTGTCCTTAACCTCCACGGGTTTCAGGTCCCAACTTACAATCAATACAGCCATTGTGTACATGCATCGGTTCTACATGGTCCAGTCATTCACAAGATTCCACAGAAATGTAAGCGGCGCCTTGTCACACCTGAAGTCCCCCCCAGTGCAAACCGCCAGTACGTGTTGTCAGTCAACTCATGGGCCTATTGTGGTTTGACCTCCCCAGGTCATCTCTCCTGCCGCTCTCTTCCTCGCCGCGAAGGTTGAGGAGCAGCCCAGGAAGCTGGAGCACGTCATCAAGGTGGCCCATGCCTGCCTCAACCCTCAGGATCCCTCACCAGATGTACGCAGCGACGTAAGTGTTGGACTGCAGCGAGGCTCTGTGCTCCCGTCTCCTCCTGTGTTTGCCTGATGGGGTAGTGATTTTCGTCTCCACGGTATTACGGCTTAATAAAGGGGATGGATTTCATGACGTGGAGCTTGTGGCGACTTGAAATTGCGTCATTAATTTTACCGATTCGTCTTGTGTTTGTTCAGAAGCAACCGTTTGGATCCAAACCTTCCTTTGTGGCAGCAGTTTGACCCGAAACGAAGAGGCTCACTTTTTTTTTTTTTAAGCTGCTAAATGTTTTGTTGTTTGAATATGTGACACTCACCATCACAGTTTCCTTCTCCCAGATTGGATGATTTAATAGCAGCCTCAACGCCGATGCTGTTAGATGTACTATATATCTTTGCATAAAGTTAACAGCTATAGTTTTTCTTCTTTATTCTTGCTTGACAGTTACTTGACAGAGTGTGTTGTTTTGAGCTGTTGCTACCTCAGATGTTGAGAGAGAGACCAAATGCATCCCACTGTCTATGTAGGTCTTAAGTCGTCCGGGTAATGTGATGTCTAGCAGCACTATGTGGCTTTAATTGTGTCACTACTTATCTGTGAGGCTTCTTCAGCTCTACGTGGAAGGTGGGTTTAATGTGTTTGACAATGGATAGAGGCCTCCCAGTGAGTAACGTGCCTATCCTCTCAACCTCAGGCCTACCTGCAACAAGCCCAAGACCTGGTCATTCTTGAGAGCATAATACTCCAGACCTTGGGTAAGTTGGGAAAGAAGAACTGGGTCCCTTGATTTTTTTCCCTCCAGAAACACGTGATTTATAAAAATATTGCTAACCTGTTTTTCTTTTGCCCATAGAAAGCCCATATGCAGTTAGCAGCACTGGAAAGAGGCATTCACGCTTAATTTTTAGCAGCTCTTACCCTCGCTTACATTACCATTTGTTTCCTTGTTTGTTTCTATTACGTCTTCTTACATTTCTGTATTTTTCTTTTTGTCTACATATTTTTAAGCTATTTGTTTGAGGACTATGTGAGGGATCGCTGCATTATCCTGAACATGTGATTTTAGTATGTTCGCTGCAGCTTTGCTTAATCCTTCCCCATGCTTTCCACTTTGGAAGTAGGCTGTTGAAGACTAAAATTGCATTTTCACTTTTAAACAAATATTCAGTGTCGAGCAACAAAGCAAGAGTTGGGGAAATTACATATAATTTAATGTTCTTCACGTTCATCTGTTGATGTTTTCACACTGTCCAGGATGTTATTGGAAGCTGTCATGCAAACTGATATTCCACTTTATTCTCTGCAACACTTAAGTTTGGTGTAATTAATTTTCTGGTTTTCAGGGACTTAATCCTTACTGCTGAATAAGAAATAATTTTTGTCATGAAAATTGGATTGAATGAAACCAATGTATTAGTTTGACATCTGCATTTCATTTATCAAGCCTTGTCTCTTTGTCCCTTTTTTATTACAGCTTTTGAAATCACCATTGACCATCCGCATACTCATGTTGTCAAGTGCACTCAGCTCGTAAGAGGTGAGCCTCGACTCTTCAATTTTGTGAAATTCTGTTTGGCTATTTCAGCACGATCGTAGGTTTGCAAGTAAAAATTGTACAATTAGCAGATTTTAAGTGTGTTTTTTTGTTCTATTGTTGTTCCAGCAAGTAAGGATCTGGCTCAAACATCATACTTTATGGCCACCAACAGGTATGTTATATTCACAGTTCACTGTAAAACATAAGCTTTTGTGTTTATGATCCTCAAGCTCAATATACTGAATGTCTGTTCTCTCTTCTCCTGTTTCTGTTTTGTGTTGCCTTCCGGGACGTATCCTGCCACGTAGTCTGCACTTGACCACGTTCTGCCTGCAGTATAGCCCGCCCGTTGTGGCCTGTGTGTGCATCCATCTTGCCTGCAAGTGGTCCAACTGGGAGATCCCTGTGTCTACAGACGGCAAACACTGGTGGGAGTATGTTGATCCCACCGTTACCCTCGAGCTGCTGGACGGTATGTGCTGTAAACGACCTTGTAGTTCAGTCCATTCCAAGTATGAGCAGGGAAAAGGACCAACAAGTCATACATCATTTATAGATTAATATGATAAATGTTGGGAATTGAAATGCTTTTTAACTTTCTCTAGCTGATCTTGTTTTCACTCATGTCTTCATGACTTCTTTCAGAGCTCACACATGAGTTCCTGCAGATTCTGGAGAAAACACCCAGCCGGTTGAAACGGATTCGCAACTGGAAGGTAAAAATCTTTTCAATTGCTCCTTTGCCAAGACATCCTGTCTTGCGCTTTTTTTTTTTTTGATTGTCTGTTTTCTTGGCTCCCAGGCTGGAGGTCAGACACCAAAAGCCAAGCCAAAGGTACAGGAGGAGGGTGACCAGAGGGACACCATGATGAGCATGATCTCTATGGCGTCATCGGAGAGCACCGTGGCAGGATTGATGAGCCTCTCAGCTCCACCTTCTGCCTCTTCTTCATCCATGGGTGACAAGGACAGCGGTGCATCTGGCAGCGCTCAGACTTGGAGTGGAAAAGGTCAGGCTGGATCTGAGCAGCAGCCCAACAACGAGGTTCATGCCCCAGCTAAGGTGTCGCTGAGTGAGTACCGTGCCAAGAACGCAGATGTCCTGGCTGCCCAGAAGAGGAAGCTGGAGAACATGGAGGCCAGCGTGAAAAGGGAATATGCCAATGCTGCCCAGGCTCTCATTGGTCAGCAGCAGAGGAAGGAGAAGCAGCAGCAGCATCATCACCAGCAGTCCAGCTCATCATCCTCCTCTGACATGTCCAACCCGTCGCCAATTATTCTGAAAATCCCCCTGGAGAAGGAGAGACACGACAGGAGCTCTCTGAAAATGCGTTTCCCCCTAGCTGGGGGAGGAGGCAGTGGGCACAGTGGCAGTGCTCGTGTTCCGGAACAGGACATAAAAGTCAGAATACGAGTGCCTGAGAAGCAAAAGGGGAGTTCAGGAGAGGAGGGCAAGAGCAGGGACAAGCACAGGGACCGGTCTAACCACCATCATCACCACCACCGTCACCATTCCTCCTCTAGCAGTGCTTCACTCTCCTCGTCACACAAACATTCATCTAGCTCCAGTGGGGCGTTAGGAAGCAGCAAAAAAGTCGCCAGCGACTCCTCTAGAACAAGCTCTTTGTCCTCATCTGCCTCACGTAAGAGGACACACTCCCAAGATCCCACAGCAGGCTCTCACCCTCCCTCTAAAGTCAGCAAGTCCTCTAGGAATCTCTACCAGCTACCCTCCCTGTCTTCCTCCTCTGGGCAAACTCTGGGGCAAGGTCCTGACATTCTCCCTGCCCTGGGCCTTACCCACCACCAGGGGAGCTTTTCACACGCGAAAGGTGACAAGACGGACACTAACGGCCACGGGGCAACAGGCGGAGCCCAGTCGAACGAGTACCAGGACACTTTTGAAATGCTAAACTCTCTTCTGAGCGCACAGGGGGTCCAGCCGGCCCAGCCGTCCATGTTTGACTACAGATCCCAATATGGGGACTACCGGTACAGTGGTGGCTCTCGAGGGAACAATGCTAGGCCCCCACCCCTGCCTTCAGAACCACCTCCCCCACTGCCGCCATTACCCAAATGATTTCCTGATTAGGAGGCATATTATGTACATTGTACTTGACATCACAAACATCCATCTTGTTACATAAAGTATTGTAATTTTAAATTTTTTTTTTGGTTCAACTCGCCCAACTTTTTTTTTTGTCTGTGTGTGACAGCAGCGAAATGTACTGGTGAGATAAATTTTCAACCTTTTTTCTCTTTTTTACAGTTCACTTGTGGGGCAATAATGAGAGGCTTTAAAAGCTTGCAAAATGTGAGGGAAAAAAAATTACAAGAAAGTGTAGATAATATTTTTTTTTTCTCTTTCATGTTTAGCTCAAGTGAAGTGTGATGATGGGACCTGGTATTTTTACCGTCACTGTTTTTGGAGCAAGTCATTGTATTGAAATCGTGAGGAAACTGAAAGATTTCCACCACATACCTGTTAGGTCTTTTTATAATGTTTTTATAGTACGTTATTTATTAATTGAATGCTTTTAAAAAAAAAACAGTCTCCTTTTCTACCTTTTTTAAAGGTTTTCCCTTACTGTTCTTTTTTTTTTTTTTTTTTGGGCAGAGGGATATTTCTCCATCAAGACTGTACAGGCTAGTTTGAGAGTGCATGTCTCCAAAGCCATCTTTTCAATATTTCAACACCACAACCTAAAACAAACAAGAAAAAAGGATCAGGTGATTGCCCCACCCCTGGTGTTTATCTATTTTATTTCCCACATTATTTGGTAAACTTGTACAAAGATTGTAAAATGATGAAAAAATACATGAAATATTTTTTACGTTTTGTTATGAAAAACTGCCAAAAAAAAGATCTAAATTAAGGAGGCATGTGCTTTTCTTTGTTTTTTAGATTTTGAGTGTTGCAGTCATTGTTTTAAATGGTTGTAAAATATTCACATTCAGTTCTCTATTGATTACACTAATGAACAAAGTTCATACCAAGGGATATACATGTATGGTTTATCAAAGAAGAGTTCAAAAATATCTCCCCGATATGGTCACAATGAAGGAATTGCCAACAACAACAAAATATCCCTCTAGAGAAGAGTATTTAAAGAGGGAACTGGTGAAGTGGCAGGTTTTTTTGGGTGATCACAGCAGCTAAATGCAAAGACAGAAATGGGCAGCATATATTGAATATACTAAGTGGCCCTCTCTGATAAGTCACCCTGAAACTGCTGGGGGGGGGTTCTTCTGGCGCTCACTTTGTGGTGACCATATCGAGCCCATTATACAATAAAGTAAAAATCAACTATATCAAAGACTAATTCAACGCCATCTGTCTTTATGGTCATCTTTTAATTTATGCATTTCCTTTCGGGGATGTTTTGAATGTGGTAACCCCAGTGTACACTTGTCAATTCATGCTGGTCTGAGATTTAATCATGTTAAAGCTGTCTTTTGACTCCATACCTTCTGACTAATTTGGTGGATTTTCAGGATCAGATTGTTGTTTTCTAATCCATCCACAAGCCATGATTCATCAGAAATGTTTGCACATCTTTAGTTCTGTAAATCATAGACTGCAAGCAGGTTATCGACATACCTCCGCTACAGGGTCAAGTATAATACTGTCTAATTTGAATTAACGATGAATTTGTTTTGGAGAAAAATTGTGGAAGAGGTGCCATTTGTTGGCAAGAAAATCGGGTATCATCTGTACATTGAATTCATTCTAAGCTTTATATGGTTTTGATTGTATAGTATTACTGTTCTTTACCTGCTTTCTTTTATCAGTTTGTAATCAAAAAAACTTGTTTGTTTTAGGCAGTTCACAGTAATGCAGTACAACAAATCAGCCATACAATTGTAAAATATTTTTGTTCCCTTGGTTATTTGGAAGATGAGCTGAAAGAGTACAGCTCTTTGCTCAGGCAACAGAGGTTGGTTGTAACAGGGAAACAGTAAATGCACTGAATATTTATCTCAGTAGGTTTGCCTACAATGCAATTTGACAAAAGTGTTACATGTATAATGGTTAGACTATTACAATAGGTGTCCCATATATCATTGCCGTTTTTTTAAAAAGTTGTTTTATTTGATCAGGACAAATCTTCCAAAAAAAGTATTAACTTTTATGCTGTGAGAAAGTCCTACAAACAGGACACACATTTCAAAACAAACCCATATGTGAGAAGAAGAAGAAAAAAAATGGAAGACACTCATGCAACCTAACAATGCAAAACCATATAGCTACAATAAGTTTCATGTTTCTTCACATCTTGGTGTTTTCTGTGACACTCAGGTCTGGAAATGAAATGTTTTGGGGTTTTTCTGTTTTCCATTTAAAAGGTTATATGTCAACACTGTTCCTTTTGATATAATGTGGTTGCTTTATTCTCAATTAAAGTCAATAAATATTTTAAGAAAACTCTGGATTGCATGGTTGTAGGAAACCACTGCTGCAGTATTGTGGGTGTAGAAGATGTAAAAGGTTTTTTTTTTTTGTTTTCGCGTTTTGATTGGCACGTAGACTGGCCAATGGAGTACCTTGATCTCTGGCCAATCAGCGCTCTGAGTGGGAGGGCTCCGTTTGTGTCTGCAGAGGCAGCGGCCAGTTATCGGAGAATGCAGGAAAGTCGTCGTAGTGTGCCCCGGGAGCTGGACTCGGTCGGACGGCAGCGGGGGAGGTAAGCACATAGAGACAAAAGCTGAGGATGTGGCCATTGTCTGGCGCCGAGTCGTTTCGACCGTGCAGACGGAGACGCCCTTCTGTCGCCGTCGGCCAGCCGCGCGCTCTCGCCTTAGTCGTTAAATTGCGAGAGGCAGCGGTTAGCTAGGATTAGCAACTGCTAAACAAAGATGGCGACTCCGTAGCTGAAAGAGTGACGCAACAAAAGAGGCGGGCTGAAGCTCGGTGTGGCGCCTGCTTAGACTTGGCCAAGAAGGAGAAATGTGCTTCTGCTACATTTATACATGCAATTAAAACGTTCTCCCCATTTACTGTAGTAAGGCTTTAAGTGTTCGGATGTGTATGCAAGTCATAATGTATATTAACTTGTAACAAAGTTTTGTCAGTGCCGAATCTCGACAAGCCGCCTGACCTGCCAGCGCCTTTTTTTTAACGTAATTTAAGAAAAACAACATTACCTTTAATTCGTATTGGATACACGTTTAACACGGTGCTCACCAGTGTAAATTAATATAGTTCTGATTGCATAAAATCAGCATGCTTTAACGTATCTGACTTCTGGGCCCAATTTCTGATTAAAGGGCAAAATAAGCCACGCCGAACATCCGTAACTACATTTCTGTGTGATGTAAACAGATTTATTTGTGTACCTCTGGCCTCCGTATGCCATTACTCAATTGGTACATTTGTGTATAAAATGCCAGAAAATAACAAAAAAAAATAACGTCCCTTGTGTGTTCCAAGAGCCCAAGGCGATGTCTTCAAATGTCTTAATGTTTTATCTAATATATACTGCAAAACCTGAAGCTTTTCACTTTCAATATCATTAATACCATAAATGCAAAATTAGGCAACAGATACTTACATTTAGGAAACTGAATCATGGGAATTTTTGGCAGTTTTGGGGGGGGGGGGGTAATTTGATCTCTGCAGTCAATAAAATGTCAGAAAACTATAAAATATGTCCATCGATATCTGTCCAACAGATAATTTGATTATTGTCCCGTCAGTCACCGATTCATCCAACGGACTAATTGTTTCAACTCTTAATTATTTTGCAGACTTGCAATGAACAGGATACGAATCCACGTCTTGCCTTCGAGTCGGAACCGGGTGGCCCAGACACCTCGTCCTCAGGAGCCTCAGGCCTGCTCTTTCACCCAACGACCATGCTCTCAGCCTCGTCTGGAAGGCCTGGAGTTCTGCATCAAACACATTTTGGAGGACAAGAATGCCCCGTACAAGCAGTGCAGCTATGTCTCTGCCAAGAATGGCAAGCGCTGCCCCAATGCTTCACCAAAGGCAGAGAGGAAAGACGGGTGGGTGGAAAGTCTAAATTTCATCTGCTCTTGACAACGGTTAGAAGCAAGTTAGACCTCAGCTTCTATTAACTGTATATATTGGTATGGCAGTTGAATTTCAGGTGCACAGGAGACACAGACACTAGACGCTCGTTAACAAATCCAAGCAGCTTTCTGACATCTTTTCTCCACTGACCTCTCTGTTCTTTAGAGTGACGTTCTGTGCTGAGCATGCTCGCAGGAATGCCATGGCTCTCCGAGCTCAGATGAGAAAGCCATCTTCCGGTCCATCCCCAGAGGCACTGTTGTCTCAGCTTAGTGGATACAACCGTGCAGAGATGCACAGTGTCGACGGAGGCCGCTCTGAAGCTAGCCGTATTCTAGGTGAACAGTCTAGTTTAGACTGGGAGATACTTTGTCAACTGTCAAAGTTAATCTCATGTGCAATGGATTTTTTCTTCTGTATTATGGTAGGGGTAAATTGATGAAGCTTTATTTTAACATGTGTGAGTATTATTTTAATGTTAACTACATCCCCTCTGGACAGATGAGGACAGTCTGAGTGAGGAGGAGCAGGGTCCCTTGGTACTAGACCAGACATGGAGAGGAGACCCTGACAGTGATGCTGACAGTGTTGACAGTGATCATGAGGACCCCCTGAAGTAAGCTGAATTATCTGATCGCCTCGTGTGTTTAATCTAAACTAGCATTGACATTTCATTGAATTGGATCATCGTGTGAATCTTACTTTTTGGATGCCAGCTCAGACATTCATTTTCTACCTTAAGCAATAGCGGTGCCCAAAATCATACTACAAACAGGTTTTGAGTGTGTAGTGTGTGTTCACACTAGTCAAAAGTCAGTATGCAAACAAATAAACCTTGATTTTTGAGTGTGGTTTAGATGTATTGTATTCTCCCATAATGTAATGTACAATGGAACCAGAGGAACTACTCACAATTGCAAAAAAATAAAATGTAAAAATAAATTACAGGTGGTGGTGGAACAGCTACAGAAAGAGCTTGGAAAGCAAAAAAACCTGAAACATGTCTCTTTCTCTTTGTGAGGTTTAATCAGCAGTGGCTTTCTAAAATTGCAGTTTTGTATCCAAAGGCACACTTTTTGTCCAAGCGTGTTGATTTCTTTTATACTAACTTCAGAAATGGGCTACAAATAACTAAGGGGGGGGGGCTCCGGGCTCACCTGAGTCCGCCCTGCTAAAAGCTTTATCAAAGAGGAAAGTCTTAAGCCTACTCTTAAATGTGAGGAGGGTGTCTCCCGAACACAGACTGGAAGCTGGTTCCACAGGAGAGGAGCTTGATAGCTGAAGGCTCTGGCTCCCATTCTACTTTTA
>JAVQJF010005164.1:0-18197 GCA_036023855.1 Gadopsis marmoratus
AAAGAGGCACAGTCGCCCCGGCAAACCGCTCCCCATTCACAACAATCCTGTTGTAACACACACAGAGAACCACGAGACACATTTTACTGATGTTTTCAAATGAACTTACAGTTTGAAAGCATGTTAAAACGAGTTAAGACACCAACATTCAAAATGGCGTCATTTCAGTGGGGTTGCAGAAATATTTGATGTTTTATGTCCAGTTCAACTTTATCAACTCTCATAAAGCGCCGCTGACACAATAGAAGAGGAGCAGTTTGTAGCCGCTGTGAGACAGGAGGCGACGCTACAAATACATCTTCTGAATCAACAGCGTCTGAACTTTATTGTTCCATTAGCAACCAAGCTAGCGATCTCGGAGAACGTTCACTGTGCCGCTCAGACACCCCTTCTGTTATAGTCCCTGAGACGTGATCAGTATATTTGGGATGTAGAAAAGCTACAGCGTGTAGTGAATTACACTCTGATGGGACCAGGCCTTAAAAACCCACCTGGCATTTGTCTCAAACCCTGGTTTTATTGCATTCTGTGTGAAACCATTCGTTCTCTTTGCACTTACATTGAGTGGTATTGTATTTTGTGAAGCACCTTGTATCTTTTGAAAAGAAAGAAAGTTCATTATTATTATTAATAACGAGTGTGAGCTCACCTGTCGTAGGTGCAGGAGGTGCTTGCTCGCACGGTGGTGTCGGTCTTATCTGGAATGAGCCAAAAGAGGTTCTTGTCTGTGATCAGGCGAACGTTCACCCTGTTCTTCTTAGCAAGGTAGCCACAGTCAGCGTTGAAGTCCCCGAGAAGCATCACATCCTGCTCACATACGCACGGACACAACAACAACACTGATGGAGAGACTGAATCTAAATTCACTTTGAAAAGTGTGTTATGAACATTCAGCAGCATCAGCCTTTACCTCAGTTTTCCACATGCTCTTCACATGTTGCAACACGTCATACAGAGCATCAAGCTCCTTAGTGGTGTTGGATGGAGTGGTGTGCTGAGGTATGAGGACAAACTCCTTTATAACTAAATATACAGAGGGAGGAAGCAGGGAGGAAGCAGGGAGGAAGGAGGGAGGAAGTAGGGAAAGGTGTTTAAATGCCTGAACATCCCCGTGCTTCTCAGTATCTTAGCTGGCGTCCTGAGTGTCAGAGAGCTGACCTGTCTGCGGGGCTCTGAAGCGAACAACAAAGGGCTCTCTGGAGAAGGCGTCAACGTCTCCTGGTTTTTCGTCTGGGTACTGATACTGGCCAGTGACGGTCACTGTATCCGTCCTGCACACATTCAGACAAACACAGTATGGCCTAAACATGCCTGCACATGGGCTGACCTGCCTGCACGTGGGCTGACCTGCACGTGGGCTGACCTGCCTGCACGTGGGCTGACCTGCACGTGGGCTGACCTGCCTGCACGTGGGCTGACCTGCCTGCACGTGGGCTGACCTGCCTGCATGTGGGCTGACCTGCCTACATGTGGGCTGCCTGCAGGTTGGTTCAGCTCACCTGTAAATAAACACATACTGCTCCTGGTATGTGTCAGACCTGCCCAGCCTCACACTGGCCACGGATGCATACTGATGTCCAGGGTCGTAGCTGGATACCAAAGAGACACAGACAGAAAAGTGGATATGAGTGTGGTTTTGCGTGGGCTTTTCAGTGTGTGTGCATGAAAGCATGTGATTAATCACCTGTTAAGGTCGCCGACCAGCACATTTACAGCTTTGTCTTTGCTGTCTCTCACTTCCTGAAGCAGACACACGTCGCAGCGAGCGATGATCTAGAACAGATACACACAGAAGTGATGTGACAGTGTTGCAGCCCAAAGGGCATTTTCCTCATAGACCACCATCATAAGAGAGACGTCATTAAGACTGTCGACAAGACACCCTGAACATCACACAAGGACGATTATTACTCTTTTTTAAAGTGTGTGAAGCTAGAAAGTAGTTTTTATTTGGGTGGTTAGTGTGCACCATATCTGAGTCCGGTACATGACACAGCATAAACGCTGGCCCAGCAGTACGGATCATCAGATGGATCTTACGTTGGATTCCCAAACTACATCACGTCTGTCATCATTTCAATAACATGCACAGAACTATTTCATACCTACAGCCATCGAACGGTGCACAATCGTAATGGTTTGTTCCACAGCAACAACAATAACTTAAAATATATTAGTTAATATATTCATAATTTCAAAATAAATTATACCATAATTCATCTTATTGCAATATCAACAGTTACCCCATTTATCGTGTCTTGTTGTAACATTAGTGTGCCTGTAATTATTAGATGCCCAGCCAATACAGGTATCTTAATATTTATTATTATTGAGACCCCATATATAATTACACAGTAATTTGAGGGCTGTAATCTAAAAGGGAATAAATTTAAACATTCCTCCACTGATGTTGAAGACGGAGGACGTCTCTCAGCCAAATCCACCTGTCTCCGTCTCACCTTGGTAAGAATCTGCATGACATTGGTCTTCTTGGACTTGGAATCCCCAAAGTGTTGGAGGTTGAAGGCACAGATCTTAAAATCCGAATCCCCCTCAACATCAGACACACCCAGGAGGAAGGCGAGCAGCAGGAGGGCAGAGGACCTCATGGCACGGAGCTGCAGGAGACAGAAGGCAGAAAACACACATCAGATGATCAGATTTGATGAAACAGCTTGTGGACACAAAAAGCAGCAGGAAGTATAAATGCACTGTGTACTGTACAAATACTGCGATCTATGTGCCTCACTGCAAAGTGTCCAAAGGTTTAAACAAGATTAATCAGACACCAGAGTCCATTGTGAGCTTTGCCTGACATTGACTCTCATTCATGCTGTTAGAAAGCAAAGAGGAAGTTGCTGTTGTGAAATCATCATTCCACTGGAGCAACAGACATGCTGCGACTGGCCTGCCAAAACGGAAGTATTGGTTTACATTAGATTAAAACAAAGGTTATAGTTAGGAATAAGGGTTGAGATGATCACATTTAGGTCTAAAGTTGAAAATGGTTTGGCTCCATAGGTCTGTGTGCCCACCTTGGATGTATTGTAAGAGCTGCATAACAAACTCCACAATGGCGGCATCTGACAAGCACATAAGTGAAGGAGGTTTGTAGTTTCTGGGTTTGCGTCCACATTGTGTGGCTCACAGAACATGAACATTCTCCAGCTGCGCTGCTGCTCGGCCCATAGACTTTACATTGGGATGATGTCACACACTTTAAAAAGTTGCTTTCACACGTTCTGACAAAGTTGAACAAATATGAAACCTTCATGGTTTAAAAAATCTTAATGAGAATGATGTCAGGGAAGATAAAGGTTTTTTGTTTTTTGATCAAGGTAATATATCAGTAAGATGCTTAAAATTATAATGATCAACCATCAATCTTTTTGTACATAATTAGAGCTAAATTTGTATTGATTTCTCTTTTCCCTGCTGCTTTTATTGTCATTTGTACAGTAATACTAACCCTAACCCTAACTGTAATACTGGTTCATCAGAATGTCTTAGATTCTCTTTTTCCTCATTTGCTTGTTGTGCATATGACAAATAAATAACGTGAATTAATATTTAGCATTTAGCAAGAGTGGTATCAGTCTTCTCATCTGACTCTCGGCAAGAAAGCACATAAAGCACATAAAGCACATAAGCATATTAACAGAAACTGTCAAACTGCTCCTTAAAAGCCAGCAAAAAGTTCCAGTAGCATTAAACCTTTCTCGGCCTTAGAGCAGCTCGGTCAGTCGATACAGAAAGGTCATCAGTTTCCAGTTACTTCTTGCTGTAATAGTCATGTTTTATTGATTAGAATGTATTGATTTGAATTAGCCTGAACACAAAGGTCCTGAGAAAACCACACACACAGACTCAAAGTGGACGATTCATTCCTTCCACAGTCACACTGACCAGACTTTAACATGAAAACAGCTGGGCAGGGGATCAAATGCTGCTTTACTTAACTACACGCACATGATTAAAATAGTCACCTTGCCTACTTGATCCCCTGCTTAACACTGAACACAGTGACACATCTTTGTAGTGTGTAGTATTGTCACACACTCTCCAACACACAGGACACCTCAGGCTACACGTGACGCTCACCACCCACAGCTGTTGTCCTTCACTCACTCTTCAACAGGATGAACAGAAGCAGCAACAGAAAGTCACCAGCCGGGTTGATCCTTGGACTTGCAGTGTGTGTTTGCTCCTTGTGGTCTGGTGCCGTGTGCTTCCTGTGGGAGGAGCGAGCTCTGAGCCCACCACAAGTCTTAACTGCAGGCGGCAGTATTTGTGCACTTTGTGTCATAAGTCTCCATGCAGGAGAACAACATGCTGTGTGTGAATTACAGTTTGGCAAACAGAAAGGACATATAGGCCTATTTCCCGAAGCATGACCTATATAACATATAAAACAGGAAATGTTTCCTTATCTGGTGTAATAAAGCTTTGCTCATTTTTATATTTTCTTATGTTTTAACTCCAGGTGTCATTGTATAAATAAAACTGTATTTTTCTGCTTAAAAGTCTCAAGTTTATTTCTAATCCTCTGTGATAGAGAACATCTGAGCATAAATCTTGTCTGATTCAGTTTTCTGCAATAAAAATAATTTTTATAAGAGGTTATATTTAGAGCCGACCCCACCCAAATATACCCCCCCCCCCCCCTTCTGTGGCTTTCTCAGAGCTGTCCAGTAGGTGGAGAGAAGTGCAAACCCAGTGGAAAATGGCACCTAACTGCACTAGATGTCACACTTTTACATGCGTGTTACTGTGTCTGACATGCCCGTAGATTTGAATTCATATGTTCGGGGTCCATTAAACCCTGTTATAAAACTCCAGTAACAGAAATTAAATAGCTTCATTTGGGAGGATTGTGCAGGTTATAATGTATGTAACCAGGTTTTACAGTCAAACAGAAGCAACAAGACATTTTCTGCTGCAAATTTCTGAAAGACGTTACATTACAATTATCAGATTAGGAAAAGTCATTACATGTCAAGATAACAAAACAATGTTGTCTGGTTTTGAAGATCCCAGACCCCAAACAGTAAATGAGGGTTAAATCGATCTTTAAAAAAAAGATACATATTAGCAGCACAGGATAGGATGAAGAAGATTATGTCTCTAATTCAAGTCCCATGAGATGGATCAGATCCACGATCCAAAAAGACAAGTTTTATTGAGCTTAATGAATCACTCAGTGTCACATTAACACATTTCATTTACATGTTTGGCCTAAATACATTGGCCATAATTGATATTAAATCATACAGGCCTAGACCGTCCGTCTGAATCTATGTTCCAAAAATATCTCATTAAAATGCAGATTCAAGGGTCTTAATTTTTGCTAAACTGATTTAATAACTTTTGATACTTTGACCCGGCGGAGACCCTGTAAACACTCCTTCAGTATCCATTATACAGGCTGGCTTTATGAGCTATAGCTCATCAATTCTTTATTCTTCAACATGACACGTAGTGAAAGGTTCCGCACTGATCCGAGTTCAGACCTCCCACTTTCATCATCTCCACCTGATGACTATTTTTACTTGGAAGGACAAACCTGGTCAGGTACGACCTCCCAGTCAAACCTCACACCTGACCAACGCAGACGTCGCAGTATTACTTGTGTAATATTGAGGTAATATTGCATGTCGTTATTTTATTTATTAGAAGGTGTACAACTCCCCATCTGTGCCATTTGATAGTTAAAACATGAAGTCCAGAGTTGGTGGGTTATTGTATGCCAGGATTTGGGATCAAACCAGTAAGTGTATCTACCACCGGAAATACTACGAGAGGGGGGGTTAAAATAGCCATACAAGTTGTTCAAATATTCCCTGCACCACAGACCAGGTCTGGATACAGTTGCTTAATGCAGGAATCCTGTGAAATAATCAAAGCCACCACCACAATCACTTTCTTAATCAAACCCATCTTTATTGGTTGTCTGTCACAGAAAGTCTGCAGCAGCTCTAGTTGGCGTGCAGGGACTTCCAGCGGGACAGAGGGCCTCTGCTGGGGATGTACTTCACCCCACAGCCATCTGAAATCAGACGCTTCTCAGCCATCATGTCATCGAAGTCGCAGGCATTGAACTTGGTGAAGCCATACTTCTTGGAAATGTGGATCTGGAGGGGAGAACAATGACAGAAGTCAGGTTGCAATAAAGCAGAATTACAGGCCTAAAAAAAGCACATCAGCAAGTTGAACTCGACAAGCACTTTGTCTCAGTGGTCCCTTAAAGCACTCAGCACCTCCCAGCTGAGGACATACACAACCAAAGAGTCACTGTCTGCAGCCTTTGCACACCAGAGCCGCACTGCAGCGAGACTAGTCGGCTTAATAGACTGCAGGGCTGTGCCACGACAGCGCTGGATGGAAACATCACAGGTTAACATGCATCCTAACTGTTCTACATGACTGGCTAAAATAAACCTTGATGCTCGACTGTTTAGACAGACTGGTTTTACCTTCTGGCGTCCAGGGAACTTGAACTTGGCTCTGCGCAGAGCCTCGACCACATGCTCCTTGTTCTGGGCCTTAGTACGCACAGACATGATCACCTGACCGATGTGCACGCGGGCCACGGTGCCCTGGGGTTTGCCAAAAGCACCGCGCATTCCAGTCTGGAGCCTGAGGACCACAAGATGGAGACAACAGCAAATGTGGTTAATGATTGTATTCCGATCATCTGGATTTGGCTCAAAAATCTTAAGTATATACATATATAAATAAATAAATAAATGAATAAAAAGACAGCAGTCAATTAAACAGCCCAGAAAAACAATTTAAAATCTTAACTTAATCAAACGCAGCTATTCTTAATTCCAGATCACCACATTTTATTTTGAAAGCTCACTAGCTTCTCCAGCACGGTGATTGTGTTTAAAGCTTCGGACAACAGCGTCTCACCTGTCAGCTCCAGCGCAGGATAACATTTTGTTGATGCGGATGACGTGGAAGGGATGCAGACGCATGCGGATGTGGAAACCATCCTTACCGCAGGTCTTCACCATGTACTTGTTAGCACAAATACGTGCAGCCTCCAGAGCTACAGAGAAGCAAACATTAGTGCCTCAACGTCAGCGTGCAGACAGCATTTCAATTCCAGCATTAGTGGCCGATGTCCTTTTGTTTCTATTTGTGCTTCGTGTTGGTTGTTGCACGAGTATATTTGAAGGTGGATATACTCCAGTTCACTGGAATAAACTACAGGATGTTGAAGGACTGTATAACATCTAGCTGTAACCAAAACTGCAGTTTTTTCTTTTACCGGCTCCCCAATCAAAGCACCCACAGTAATCAACAAGACAATTTTAAATATCCATCTCAATTCTTCTTCTTAAGGAATCAACAGTGTCCTGCCGCAGCGCAGCAGTGTGTAAAGGTTTTCATTAACGTAGAATAGAGTGTCGGAACGTCTCCGTTCCTGGGCAGAAAAACACCTCACCTTCTGAAGACAGCTGCTCGTACTCATCAGAGACCATGTGGCCACACAGGGGGAACTCATCTACCTTGGCCTTCTTCCTGCCCAAGTCGAAGATCCTGATCTTGGGATCTACATGCGATGGAGATGAACAAGAAATTAACAGAGGACAAGAACAAGGCAGAAAATTAGCCACTGATTCTTTGAGGAAACAGCAAACAGACAGATTATACAATACTATCGGAGTAAGAGCTCCGAAATCCTGCAGTCAGGCCTAAAGGTCCACTATAACAGTGCTTCACATTCATTAATGAATGAATTGTGGCCATCGTCTCATACTGAACCAAAATCCACCCCCCCAATCATCTCTCACTCCAGATTGATGTATGCACCCGGACCCCCCTACAGAGTTCAAGATTCTCCCCCCGGGATCTCATGAACTCCTGTGGGAAACACTGCAACATCCCATTGAGTTAGATTCATACCAGCATTAACAACACCACACAGAGGGAGGCAGAGGCTCATCGACTATCACGCAATCGATGGAAAACAATACCATTTTGTCTCAGTGGTCCCTTAAAGAACTCAGCACCTCCCAGCTGAGGACATACACAACCAAAGAGTCACTGTCTGCAGCCTTTGCACACCACAACCACACTGCAGCGGAACTGGTCGGCTTAATAGACTGCAGGATTATCAACAGCAGCTACTGGGATGTGCAGTTACTTTAAAGTGACACTAAACATAAGGCCTGCTAAACGGGCTCACTAACCGCTCTACGTGACGTCCCACATTTTCAGGACAACATTGATTGGGAGTGTGGAAGCAGCTTACCAGGCACGCCCCTACAGAAGCGGGACTTGGGGTAGGGCTTGTTCTTGCAGTAGCGGTAGCTGTGGGAGAAAGGCAGAGTGTTAAACGTATCCCACACAAGTCACTTTTACTGCGGTTGTAATACTTTAAGGACATTTAGACACACGTTTGTCTTTCCGTCAACAAATCCCATTAAAGAGTCGGCCTAGAGCTGCCCGATATGACATGCTGCCCGGAGGAAACTTTGCTATGATATGGTGCTATATGAATAAGACCAAAACTAGTAAGCTCTTCCTACTCTAGATGTAAACTGGTAACTTAGCAATTTCCTAAAACAGCTGCTCACTGCAGATTTTAAAAGGAAACTGCAGGAAATAGTGTTGATTGGGTCCAAATAAAAGTACATTGTGTTGGTGGTGAAGGAGGAACCGCAGTGTGGATCAGATGAAGAGACATCGGGCTGCGATACACAATACATCTGTTGTCGTTTTGGTCTTCTCGTGGGATTTGCCGACAAGAAAAACATAGAAAAGGTAGAAACCTATAGCCTTGTGCTTAAATACCAACGATGTCCTGCTTGTTCCTTTAGTTTCAGGCTGCTAGAGTCTCAATGCAAACATCACAATCCAGTAATAACACAGGATCTGTACAATTATTCTGCAATTAATTATTCATAGAAACCCTGAGAGGGGATTTCAGAGACCCCCAACATTATTAACTCACTTTCTGATGTTTAGGTGACTGACACCTTTATTTACACTGTAATGATCCACTAGTAACTCAAACCATGAACATCTGAAAGGGTTTCTTATGTAGGAATAGGAGGCGTAACGTGTTTAAATATAAATCCTTAAGACGGCCAAGTTTGGGATCTGTGCGCTAGCTTAGCCTTATGCTAGTTTAGCGTTATGCTAGCTGACGTTAGCTCAAGTCGTCTTGAATCAGCGCGATCACATGACATAAAGACGAGCAGCGGCTTCAGCGGACACCGACTAAAAGACAACCGTTTTAAATGCTACAACCAGACAGCGGTGTGTCCGCCGGCCCGCCGCCGCTGCTGCTCAGCCCGCTGCACATGGTGCGACCCGCAGCCGCTGCCATTTTCCTCTGACCGGGAACAAACCGGCCTGTTCTGAAACGACGCAGCAGACAACTTACCAGCGGGCTGGTCGGCGGCCCATGGCGGCGATCTGTAAACCAACAAATTAAATGTGTTATTTGGTTTAATCGGGGGGTAAAAACCTGAAAGACACGTTGAAATGTGCGTTTTTTGCGCCGAGCGGCAGTGAACGCGCTGCCACCACGCACTCACCTAATGGTGGAAAGGAAGTTGAAGCGACTTCCGGCTCGTCACGAGGACGAAGGTCGTCTCAGGAAGATTGACTTTAAATGAATCAACGACTTATTTTAGCGTCAGTGTCCGCTCATTGGACTACAAAAGGGTTAATATAGACAATGTATTCAGCTACACTGTCGTGAAAATTAACTTGATGGCATTTGTCAAGCTTCGCGGGAAATCTGGGAAGTGTAGTTTTACATGACGATGCTGCCGCAGGGAGACGCCTACTGGTCCCTTCCATCCGCCGGAAGCTGAAGTGTACACTCTGACAACATGTTGACCTGCGGTTTGTGTCCTTTAGACAAACTGCAAAAGAAATATGTGAAATATTACAGCATTTCACCAGTTTAGGCCAAACTCACATTGAATAGCATTTACATCCTACAGTGAAATATCAAAATGTCTTCAGGGAAAAGGCCTATCAGCAAAGGTAGATTTGGAATTCTCTTCATCTCCTGTTCCCAGCAGACCGGTTGGCACAACAGGACATGTGCACAGGCTTAATAACATTATTGATGGCTGTGTTCCATTTCAGGTTTACCCGAGTAGGCTGCTGTACTGACGTGCAATTTTGGTGTACTTGGTGAATCAGAGTATTTTAGTATTCTGTATTTTATGCTACTCCACACCTCTGCCTCAATATAAATATCGCACGGTCTCCTATGCATTTATTCATTTATTTATAAGTTCAGTTTACATCAACCACAACATGGAAATACTGTTTACATTTTAATGCATCAATAATATTGGTCCAATAATAAAATATCTTTCATAGGGACCATTTTGCATAATGAGTACTTTTACTTTTTACTTTTGATACCTTAGGTATATTTTAATGATAATACTTCTGTGCGTAGTACTTAGTGAAATTAGGAATGCAGGACTATTACTTGTAATTGAGTATTTTTATAAAGTAAAATAGGTCTTTTTAACAGCAGACATTTTGTCTTGTCACAGTAGGAACACGTGTTACTACAAACATCCAACGACCTCTCTCTTCTATTTAAGTCTCCCAAATAATCCCTGACAGTGAACCACCTCGGACAATACCAGGACCATGAAACTGAAGCAGCTAAATGGAATTCAGTCATCCTTAATTTTATTATTTCACCTGTACTTTTCCTACTGTGACCTAAAGTCCAATTATCCTCAAGGGTTAAAGTCACATTACAAGTACTGTATATAGGTATGAATAATAAGTAGAATATACATAATATAATAAAGTATTTTATGTTATATGTGTAGTATATGTGAAATACACACCGTAATACATAAAAGGTTAATCAATTCATAAATAAATAACAAAGTTTAGAATTTTTCAATCATGCCGTTAGTAAAAAATATCTTATGTAAGTGATTATTTGTTATTCACCACATTGTTTTTCCAGCCTGTAACAGGTGGAATGGTAGTTTTTATTGGTACCTCTCTATTTTTAAGTGCCAATACTTCCAAAACACTCCCCTGCATGTTAGGAGTGGCACAAACAACTCTGTAAGGAGTTCCTGTCATCCGTCGTGTAAACTTCAGTAGTATTATGCACTGCAGTTATCCTGCAGGCCCTTTAACAGGTAGACACTAGACACTGATGTCAGTCGCAAATATCAAACGTGTTTCAAAAAATCTCTGAGAACGACAGCCAGCGACTGGATCTGAAGACTTTAGAATCTTTACATATCAGAGTCTGATTATACTGACTGTCACTACCAGCTGACCCAGACTGGAACAGACCCGGTCCACCTTGGTCCCATCAGTCGTCATGCCCAAATCATGCTCATACTCAGCTCAACAGTCATGCTGTGCCCCCCCCCACCTTAAGAGAAACAAGGTCCTACATTTTACATGTTTGTTAAAAACTCGACTGTAAAACTAACTACTGCACAATTCAACTATAGATGCAGGAATTTTATTTTTAAGATTTTGTTATTTTATTTTTTATTTATATTTTAAATCCATGTTTATGTCATGTTATCGACCTTTTTCACAGTCTGCCGTGAAAGGGTGTGTTTATTGACTGACAGTAGGCGAGGGAGGGAACTGAACTGAACTTCTTATACTTCTGTTTCATGAACCACAGACGGCGGCTGACTCTTTTCCAGGCTGAAGTCCTTTTTGGCATCTTTGGGAGCTTCTCTTCAGCTCCTGCTGGAGTTTGAGGGCTTGTGCTTCAGGGAGGCTGATAGTCCTCCCTCTCAGCCTTGAGCTCAGTGGATTCATGGTTGACTGAGTGTTTCTCCAGTTTTTCTGTCCTCCGCCATCTTCTGGAGGGCGACCTGCTCAGCCCTCAAGTTCTCGATCAGATGAAGGTCCTCCGACAGCCTGTCTGCGTTGGCCTTTTGTTCCATCTCAAGCTCACGCTGGAAGGTGTCAGCCTGCTGTCTGGCAGCGAGGACATCATTTTCATATCTTCGGCAGACCTCTTGGTGTGACATCCTTATCCGCTCCAGTTCTTCTTGGAGAAACTTGTTATTCTCCCTCTCCACCTCAAGCTCAGCTGTAAACTTCTCCTGGATGATCATATGTGCCACTTGCAGCTCCTCGTAATCCCTTTGAAGAAGTTTCTTCTTCTTATTCTTGACATCGTTCCTGACCTGAGTGGCCATAGCTGTGGTGCTGATGGTTTCTGGATCACAGTACTTTTGCAGCCTCTCTAGGTCTTTGTTTGTTTCCTTTCCCCTGTTAATGTACATTTCTTTCAGGGTTTTCTGTTTTTTCAGCTCTTCTTTCAGCTTATCCAACTCTTGGCAAAGTCGGAGTGACTTGTTTTTCTCACAAGTCAGTGAAGCCCTCGCTCTACCCAACAGGTCATTAAGCTCCTCAACTTGTTGATGAAGCTCATCGCACTCCATCAAGACGTCCCGCGGAGTCCTTTCTGTGACTTGCTGTCTAAAGGTCCTCTTGGTTCTTCTTGAGTTCCTTGCTTGCTGCATTTTCTTTGGCTGGTAGAATCAGTGTCAAAGTAATGCTGGTTGTCTGTGATGAACAGATGTCGTCTGTATCAGTTGTACCTGGTCTGTTGTCTCTTGAGCGTTTCTCTCTCTCACTTGTTGAAAGATTTGAAATGATGTGACTTTCTGAACAGCCACTGCCTTATACGAAGATCTGCTGATATCAGAATAATGGTGGCACACATAAATTAGAATCATTCCTTTGATGAAGGTTGCATTCTATTTGGCTTTATCTTTAGAGTTCCACAGTTCCATTTCTTTGTGTTTTTTTCTGCAGGTTTACGTTCAAAATCACAATCTGTGATTGAAACGTCGACCAAAGGGCTGCCCCATTAACAACATTCAAAACAGGTTTAAAACCTGCTATTAGTCCTTTAAAGAGTTGTGCACAAAATCACATTCTTGTCATATTATGTCAGTACAGTGAATTTTCTAAAAATATACGCATATTGTGTGTAAAGGAATACCTTTTCTGCTTTAATGTATCTACTTGGAATTGAAATTTCAGTTGAGCTGATTTCGGTGGCCTTGCCCTTACGGAGCCCCAAAGTGTAAAAAAAAAAGAATAAATTGTTTAATGTATATAAATGAAATATACTCTGTGAAGTAATTTAAGACATTTTTAAATCTAATTTGTCACAATGAAATGTTATTTAAACATTCTTATTTTATATATTTACATATTTTGTAATATAGGACTAACTCAGTATATTTCATAATAAAAAAAGAAATTTTGAAAAAATACCTCCTTGATTTCTACCTCCTCAGACTGTTCAGACTGCTGAAGCCTCAAATGAACGTTTGTCCCCCATTACTTACACTGGAAGTGCATTAGGAAGGGATCTTCTAACGGCCAGTATGAACCGGAGGGATGATTACAGCAAGGTTCAATGCACACAGCTGACTAGTGTTTTAAGACAGACTTGAAAAATGCTGAATCTCTCCTTAAAGTGCATCTCTTGCGTGTGCTTCCTACTCACATTCACTGAACCAGCACGTGATGCCTACCAGGTTGGGAATTGTCCATCTTCCTCTACATCATCTTGGTAGTATGGTGCAGATTCCAAATGTACTTTACAAAATGGCCATTAAGGGGCACTGTTGCACCATATAAACATAAAGTCCCTCCTCTGCGCCCTACTTTGCTAATTCTTTAAAAGGAACAATGAGCTCATAAGCTCTTGATAATGCAGAACAAATGTTGCTCTGGGAATGTGAGGAATCCTAACCTCGTTCTGACTCTGGCTCAGTCTGAGAGCCGCTCCGACATCACTCGACATAACAAGGTTTGTTCAACATCCTCAGGGGGCCTGTAGGGTCATTTATGGCCGTCTCATCAGCACTGACTGCTTTGGTGTCCTCACAAGAAGCTGCTGCTTAGGCTTTCACACGTTTACTTGTCAA
The DNA here is from genome assembly GCA_036023855.1 of Gadopsis marmoratus. NCBI lineage: Eukaryota > Metazoa > Chordata > Actinopteri > Centrarchiformes > Percichthyidae > Gadopsis > Gadopsis marmoratus. The sequence goes on from JAVQJF010005164.1 coordinate 13,932, forward strand.
CAGTGAATTCACAGATCACACCAGGTATAGACTGCAGCAAATGAACCAAGTCTACAAACAAAGACATAACATCATTTTACAAACACAGTCAGTCAGCCTGGCCCCGATTAGGATGTGGTAATACACTGCCACTCCTTGATGAGTGACTTAAACACGAAACACAGAGGCGGATATCTCAGTCAGAAAAGCCTCTGAACTCTGCCCGGGTCCCTGTGCAGCCTCATGTGAAGGTCAGCTATCAGCTCTGCTAGGCCTCTCTATCTTGTCTGGGTCTCCTCCAGACTTTGCTGTGTCTGAGCTAAACCTCGCTGAAGGGCAAGGATGACGGTGCGACGATGGAAAATGAGCGAGGCCCAAAAATGGTCCTACAGTATGTGTCTGTTTCTGGTGACCAATGACAGACACACACACACACACACACCCACACATCAACAAAAATAGCCTAGTTTTTAAGACAAGACCTAAAAGCAGGACCAAGTCTACCGTTTAGATCCAGCAGGTTGCAAAATAAGGCACTTCTGTGGGTAAAGGACATGCATGGGCAGGGTAGATAGTGATTAAAGAGGTGTCATTCCCCACATTTTGGGAAATACACTTACTTAAATGAGTAGATCAATAGGTCTGTCGTGCCTATAAGCCAAATATTAAGACAGAGCCAGGAGACTATCAGCCTTGACTTTTTCTGTCTCTGTCCTAAGTTTGAAAACTAAAGATCATTAATTAACAAGTTATATCTTGTTTATTTAAACAAAACAACAACGCTTTGTGGTTTTACAGGGGGGGGTTATGTGCTGGATTATTTTCTGGCTTAGTGCAGTGACTTCCAGGAGTTTCTCCAGGAATGCCAGAAAATGTGATATAATGCGTTAATTAGCAAGCGAGGTGCTGGTTTGGACAGAGCCAGGCTAGCTGAGCCCCCCCGCCTCCAGTCTTTATGCTAAGCTAAGAGAGCCAATCTCTCATATTTAGCTTCCTGCTTAGTGTACATTAGAAATGGAGTGGTATCAACTTTCTCATCTCACTCTTGGAAAAAAAGGCAAATGAGCTAATTTCCCAAAGTGTAAAACCTATTTCTTTTAAAAGGGAAAATTCTCAAATATTCTCAAACAGCTAGTGCGAATTCTGTCAAAACATAATCTTAAGAACGACACTAAGCCTGTGATATACACCCAGTTATTCATTGTAGCTGGATGTAGGATAAGAACACTAAGCGCCTGATGTAACCTGTGTAGATGTGCAAACACACTCCGGGATGATTAAAACAAAGATTTCTGGGTGGTTTACTGTGGCCCATGTAAACAAACAGAGTAAAAATACATTAGAATTTAATTGTGCATATTGCCAACCACACCCTCACACACACACACACACACAAACACACAAACACACACATCAAACGATCCGCTGACCAGTGTGACTGATGTGTGAGGGTGTGATGGCTAACACCCTGTGTGTTACTCTGAAAACGGAAGTGTGCCTGGGAGGAGCACCACTCTGAAGAATAGCAAGAGACAGAGAAGGAGCACTGCATGGAAACAGAGTGAAAGAGAGATGGGTGGAGTTAGTAATGTATAGTCACATATTTCAGATAGTGTCACGTAAGCTGTCAGTCATGGAGCTTTTTAATAAATCAATAAGTAACTAGTCCAACCATTGTGGTGTTCATTATGCAGTACACAGTAAACTCCACCCGCCCACGGCTCTGAGCAGGCAGACCCAGGGATGTTTTTAAATGCTACCATGCAAATTACATTTCATATAGATATAAAATACTTCACTGCAAGAGTGCATAACGTAGATTTGCACTATATGTAATGATATTCATAATTCTAGCATTCGGACAGTTTGCATATTTTAGCCTACATATTTTATTGAAACAAAAGGAAAAGGTACTGAAAAAACAAAAATGGTAGAATTGAAAATATATCATATTAACTGGGGGAATATACGAGAAAACCTCGCCATGTCATCACCTACAGCAACGTACTCTCTGTATGGACGTGTGCAACGGACTCAGTGGTTACAGAGGATCAGTAACTGTTTATGTCTCAGTCATTTTCTCTCCGCTCTAAACAGTCCAGCATCCTAGTTACAGCACAACACACCTCCGATACAACCAGGCCAGCGTGTGTGTGTGTGTGTGTGTGTGTGTGTGTGTGCGTGTTCATTTCAACACATTCGTTTTCATAAACAAAGTAAGTCCCTTCAATGTATAGGCCTAATTATGAAATGAAATATTCGTGGTACATGCTTATTCAAATTATTCTTATTTTGTTTGGATTTCAGGTCAGAACTCGAGACCCGAATGTTTTTGCTTTGAAGTTTCAAGTCAAAAGTGGAGTTTTTAGGGAGTTCTGTCTCCTGTAAGTCGAGACTGAAAGATCTAGTGAATTCACTCCGTTGTTGTCCAGGAATGATTAAAACACATCAGACCCACCACACACACCGTCCTGCTGTCCCAAAACCTCACTAGAGCACTAAACATGGATTCATCCGCCACTAAACATAGTTCCCAATTAACTGCACTATTTCCTCCTGTTTGCTTCATACAAACTACAGCAAGTGTCTGTTTTAGGAACCTTTATTTGTGAGCTGCTTTTAAAGATGTATATCTTCAGAAGGGAAGGGGGTCTTTTCATGGAATCTGTTGGCAATAAGAAACGTTATAGAATAACAAAAGGCCTCAACTCTCAATCAAACAGCTTCGATTCACAGCGAGTCACCAAGAGACAGCAAGTGTGAGCATGTGGATGCTGTGAGTTAAGAGAGTATCTGGAGGATGAAGGATGGCACGCAGCTGCAGTGTGTGTCAGATTGTGCAACAGAGGGGAATTTTCGCTGAGTGGGCATTCGGTGCCCATACTATTATTCAGGAAGTGAAAGTGTTGACAAGGAGACCAAAGCCAAGAAAAACACAAACAAATGACTCTGACTCATTCTTCTTACCATCTCCCTAATCATTTGTTCTTGGTATTTTCTCTCTGCACGTTGAGGTTCTTGCACTTCATGTCTCGATAGCGGCCTCCCACCGTCACGGAGCTACAATAAACATAACCAGAAGAAAAGCCTTCTAGTGAAAAATCTGCCTCGGTGTGCTTTCCCATAACTTGAACAAAGTTTGAAGTAAACTGAAGATAGGAAGCTTATCTTGGTGCCCATCCATGTTTCCTGCATTCTGTTGAGACGCGCCTACTGTCCCTTCCACTCCCAATTTCTGTTTTATTTTATTGGTATGACAAGTACATGCGCGTGTTGCCAAAGCAATGGGACAAAAAAAAATGAAATGCATTAAATAGAATCCAGGGGAAATATAACAGAACAGATAAAAACACTAAATCACCAACAACATATAAAAGAAAAAATCAGATTATATAGAGAATTGTGTATCGTGTAATACTGCAGTGCTTTGATCAGCCTGTCTCTGTGTGTGTCTCCCTGCAGGTCGTGTCCCTGCAGGTCTGTGTGTCAGGCTTCAACTGCTTCAGTAATGAGATCATATGATGTCATGCAGTTCATGTGGGAGCAGCCTTCCTCTCAGTCTGGCTGATTCCTGATGTGTGTGAGAGAGAGAGCATATAAATATAGGTGTACATAAATATAGGTGACAGGTGACAGGCTTTGCAAAGATACTTATATATATATATATATATATATATATATATATATACACTCACCGGCCACTGTATTAGGTACACCTTGCTAGTATCGGGTTGGACCCCCTTTTGCCTTCAGAACTGCCTTAATTCTTCGTAGCATAGACTCAACAAGGTGCTGGAAACAGTCCTCAGAGATTTCGGTCCATATTGACATGAAAGCATCACTCAGTTGCTGCAGATTTGTCGGCTGCACATCCATGATGCGAATCTCTCGTTGCACCACATCCCAAAGGTGCTCTGTTGGATTGAGATCTGGTGACTGTGGAGGCCTTTTGAATACAGTGAACTCATTGTCATGTTCAACAAAGCAGTTTGAGATGATTTGAGCTTTGGGACATGGAACAATATCCTGCTGGAAGTAGCCGTCAGAAGATGTTACACTGTAGTTATAAAGGGATGGACATGGTCAGCAACAATACTCAGGTAGGCTGTGGCGTTTAAACGATGCTCAGTTGGTACTAAGGGGCCCAAAGTATGTCAAGAAAATATCCCCCACATCATTACACCACCAGCCTTTCTATCATCTCCAACCAGTCTGGCCGTTCTCCTCTGACCTCTGGCATCAACAAGGCATTTTGGCCCAGAGAAACTCCGGCTCACTGGGTATTCT
>JAVQJF010005166.1:0-19847 GCA_036023855.1 Gadopsis marmoratus
GGGGGAGGAGGGGTAGAGTGAGAGCAGGATGAAAGAGAACACACAGCAGCTCAGTACAATTCCACATACAGATGTAAAACAATGGCAGCTACAATGTTACTGATGTTAAAATAAACAACCAATAGTATTAGCAGCACAACAACAGCTTCACTAATAATAACAGTAGCAACAGCAGGCGGTCCGCATCCACTCGACGAGACCCGTGTGCATCCAGACTCCACAGATCCAGACTCCACAACTCCGGAGGCAGAAACACTCGCAGGCATCAGCGAGAGAGCGAGAGAGCGAGATAGTTGAGTTAGTAACAAGCATTAATGGGTATATAAATGTGTATTAAGAGTGTGTACAGTTGGAAAGGTAGAAGAGGAGAGAGGAGCTCTGTGCATCATGGGAAGTCTCCCGACAGTCTAGGCCTATAGCAGCATAACTAAGGGGGGGCTGTCTCCCGTACACAGACTGGAAGCTGGTTCCACAGGAGAGGAGCTTGATAGCTGAAGTCTCTGGCTCCCATTCTACTTTTAGAGACTCTAGGAACCACAAGGAGCCCTGCCTTCTGGGAGCTCAGTGCTCTAGTGGGGTAATAAGGTACTATGGTGCCTGACGACCTCATTCATATTTTAAGATGCTACAAATTATATACAGCTACAAAAAGAAACACGTGAAAAGCCGGCAGATAGAACGGAAATACAGAGAGTCGTTGCCATGGAAACAACACACTATCTCGTCTACTCAGTTTCAGAACGTTGCACACCGGCACATTGCCAGTAGTCTAGAATCTTTGGTCTGAGCTGGCTTTAACACACTTCACGTTGTTTTTTTCCTTTGTAACCCATCTGTATTTCTTAGTTTGAAAATATAATTTGACTATTCTTTAAAACCTTGACGTGGCTTGAGTAGTGCCTTCAAGGTAACATGAGAGTCCATTAACCATGGTTTGATCCCCAATTGCTCCAGATGGTTACTGGCCTTGGTGTGAGTGTGAATGAGTGAATGAGAGGCAAACTGTAAAGCAGTACATTAGCAGGGTCTTTTTACCAATTAGACAATTTACACATGAGAAAAGATAGATAGAAAGAAAAAAGGTTTATCGAGCACAGCTAGGACTTTTCAACTTCATGTCTTTCTCAGTTAATACTCATTCATTTGATTAAGAACTATTACTCCATGAATTTTTTTTGGGAGCATCTTTTCAGTGTATGGATGCCTTATAAATCTATAAATCTTTGAAATTACATTATTTCAGTTTACAAAATAATTGTGGAATTGTGGAAAACACATGACTTCAGCCCACGTCGGAAGATGTTGTGGTGAGCTGCTTATACAGATACATAGATAGAGTAAATGCATGACTACACTTCTTATGTGCGGACAAGGTAATCTGTTACAAACTCCATTACATATGTGTGTATGTCAGCTAACAGTGGCGTGGGCCTCTGTGTAGAGCAATCTGGGGTCAATGGAGCATGGCAGGTCAGAATTGAATGGTATTAGTGACAAGTCAAGGACATTAAACCTCATACAATCAGTTCAGCTTGCCACCTTCAACACACACACACACACACACACACACACACACACTGATACACACCCATGGCCCAGTATTGACAGGTTAACAGTGTGTGAGTGATGGAGGTCAGCCCTAATAGACTGATCCTTCACCGAATGCCATTCAGACTAACACGTGTAATATAATTCTGTATTGAGTAGCACTCAGTCAGATTATATGTGCTTACTTCTGGTGACCACGCTTCATTGTCCATGTTCACGAAACATTTTGCGGCAAAATGACCTCACATGCCATAACATTAAGCTGAGCAAAACAGCGTACAGAACGCTCAAGAAATATCAATGTAATGGTCTTATAATATACTATTCTATTATACTGTGTTTTAAAGTTACATAATGGGATGACACAAACGTAGTTTGTATTCACCACGTGACTCCCGACAGCGCGGAATTGTGTCCAATGTCGATCCTGAGTGACAGAAAAATCGCATGAATCCCAATATGATTGTTCAGACAGATATGCGTCCACATTGCAGAAAATCTGATTTGTATTTTTATTATTAATTCAATTTAAATGATCAGACTCCATGTAATTTGTGCTGTTCACACTGATCTGAGTTACATATGAGCAGAAACAGCAGATTTGGGCCACAGTCTGAACATAGCCTGATGGCAGTAATCCTGCGTCTGACTCCAGGCGTGTGCTTGTGCGTGCATGTCCTTGCTGGTTGAGTATGATGACCAAATATATCCAAGCCCAGGGGTCTCCTACACACTGCACTGACACATATAGGTCACCCAACCACCTGCACACACACACACACACACGCTCCAACATCACTGACTGAAACATCAATCTATGTAACAAATGATAAGTGCATTGAGATTTGCTGTGCATACTCATGGTCCCCAGAGGATCATCAAAAATGTTTTTGGTGACCCCCTGACCTCAACTCTATCACCATCATCTGGTTAAAATGTCCACATGAGAGATATAATTTGAAGTAAGCTATGAAATTCACTGAGCACATTTTTGCTCCCCAGAGGATTCATCCTTTAATGTTGGACATTTAACGAGCAAACCCTAATGAACAAATATCAATGTATTATCTCATCATTTTGTATCTCACAATCTACTTTGAAGATTACAACATACACATGCTCCCCAGTGGATGAACCTTGATTTCCATGTAAGAATCCAAATTTGCTAAAGGGGCTTTCACACCGCTACCAAGCTAGCTTGCACAGTTCTGACTACTATGGCAAATGCGTTATTTAGTTCATCGAAGCACCTGCTTCTCATCACAGCCTTGGACCGTAGTGGCAGCAGCCGCTTTGCTTTTTTGGGAAGCGCTCTTGCAGATAGGCAGTTGTCAGCGCAGCGGTGTGACTTAATGGATAGCAAATTCAATGGTATGGTGTTTGTTCTGTCAAACATTTTTGTATTATTGGACTGATTATTGAAAGAAAACTGCAGCCTGGAGGGATCATTAGGTTTCAGAGGCTGCAGAATTTAAGCCTTGTTTAGATCCAAGTTTCACTAATGTTATTTTGCTAAAGCTTACAAATCTGAACATGTAAAATGCTAATCACAGGATAATAACCATGAATCACATCACAATGCACTGCAAGTGTCAGTAGAAGTATTTTCCAAAACCAGCTGCATGGCATCTTAAACTGTCTTTGGCTCTCAGCTGCTGATCTGTTAATTAAGTCTGAGTGAGACTGAGACTTTAGATGCATGTTGTTTTGTTAAAGAAGATAAGCAGTGTGTGTGTGTAGGTGTGTGTGTGTGTGTGTGTGTGAGCAGTCTCTACTCTAATTGGTTAAGAGATGTGTGAACTGTGTCCTGGAACATGTGTTCTATTCCACAGAATAACAAGCATGGCTGCAGGTGTTTCTTAGAAGTGGGGGAGGTTTGTCTGTGAATGAGTGTGTGTGTGTGCGTGCACACCTGTGTACCTATCCAGTGTGTATGTATGTGTGTAATCCAATTCCTCACCAAATCCTGATGTCTTAATAAGCAGCAGCACACTAACAGTTATCTCCAGTTTGTAAGTGTGTGATTTCTCATTGTATGTATAAATAGTTACGAGCATAACCATGGCATTATGGGTAAGAGAGAACATGGAGACAGAGGAATGATGTACGGCCCCAAAGTTACCATATTATTTGCCTTCAAGAACACTCCGATCATCTGCTGCTGGACTATTGAATGTTCCCAGAAACAGCAGTAAGAAAATTGGGGATGCAGCCTTTATCAATTATGCCCCAAAGCTTTGGAACAGACTGCCAACAGATATCAAGGAAGCCAGCTCGCTACACATCTTCAAGAGCAAGATTAAAACTCATTTTTTCACTTTAGCCTTCAATTAGCTATCTGCAATAACCTTTTTAGTTGCTTTTAAACGTTATTTAAAATTTTATAATTTTATTTTAAGAGACGCAAGGAAGAAGTGAAGGTTATAAGGGAGAAAGAGAGTAGTGACTGAATGCAAAACAGACACCATGCGATTGTGTCAGGATAAATAGGACTCAATGAGATTAGTACAGGTAAATAGGACTCAGTGCGATTAGTCCAGGTAAATAGGACTCAGTGCGATTAGTCCAGGTAAATAGGACTCAGTGTGATTAGTCCAGGTAAAATGGTAAAATAGAAAAAGAAAATAATAAGTAACAAACCGCGGTGAATGAGTGACGTGTACACTGTCAGCAGCAGATGAGGGGGAACCTAACGGTGTTAACGTAACCTCACTGTCTGTTGAAGTAGACGCCAAAATGGATAATTATTGTGGTAAACAAAAGTCTGAAATTTTAGATGGAGATGCAAGAGAAAGAGGAAGTAAAAAGAAGATAAAGAGAGGAAGAGGAAAGGATCAGGGCGAAGGAGGAAATTTTAAACATTATTTTAAATTTAGCTTTCCAGGTTTTACTTTTCTTAACTGTTTTTTCTGTTTTCTTTTAAAAATGCTATTTTTATGTTTGCCATTTCTTATACTCTTTAATGCTTTTTACTTGCTCTTAAATATTACTTAAGTTTTATTTTTCTTAACTGCATTTCTGTTTTATGGCATTCTATTCTGTAAAGCACTTGGTGCATTTAATATCTTTGTTGTAAAGCACTTTGAACTGCATTTCTTGTATGAATGGTGCCATATAAATAAAGTTTATTATTATTATTCTTATTATTATTAAATCAATCTGATTTTACTTTTGAAAATGAGACAGGGGCATCAGGATGACACTTCACTTCCAGGTCAAATCTCAGTTAGAGTTTGTGTTCCAGCGAGACAGACTTTCAAACAGCAGAGTGAGAGACGCCTTATTCACAATTCCCCTTTCATGCTCAAAAGCTCAGTTACACTCACGACTCTTTTCACTTGAGCACAAAATGGATTCTGCTCTTTCCTGCATGTCCTCAAATGTTCATTTGCAGACTGAACAGCACTCAGATGTGTGCAGTGTTCAGGTCCTTTTGTCATTTATTTAAATCCACACAACATCCCACTGAAGAATGCCCTCTCTCCAAAGGAGATAAACGCAAATACGTTCTCACAAAGATAGACCTACAGGAGTACACACACACACACAGGGACGGGCGTCTGCATGTCTCTCCAGGCTCTGAATGATGTACTGGTTAAATGAGCAGCTTTATCAGAGAGGTGGCTTCATGTCATCAATATCCTCTTATATTAATGTCAGCCAGGCCATTTTACTCACAGCTATTTCCCACACTGCTGATTACATTACTCTCTCACCCTTGCTTCATTCTCTCTTTACCTGCACTCCATTAATCGCCTCTGCTCTGACTCAGTGCGGGCTTGTTCTCTCACTGCTCCACCTACTCTCTCTCTCTCTCTCTCTCTCAGTGGTGTGTCAATAGCCTGCCTCCATGAAACAAGTCAATTTTCTGCTGCCTTGGCAGGGGAATAAAACTTGAAGCAATTTGAGTGGCCAGAGATGTTTATTTGTGTGTATGTGTGCATTTTCACACAAACATGTGTGTTCACACACAGTGCACATACACGTCTGCTCAGAAACGCGAGTGTGGTGTTGAGCGTGTTTGTTGTGTTTGGTACGTGGACACACACACACACACACACACACACAGACACGTATGCATACAGTACATTCGTATACAAAGATGTCTGTGTGTGATTCTATTGAAATTGACCAGTGTGCAATCTCCTGTAAGACTGAGATACATGTGCTTCATTGACAGAGTATCATGTGTAGAAAGCTCAAAGGGTCAGTCTCACTTGTGCACACACACAGATGAGCTTATTACTTATATGATATACATACACGTACCCACATATAAACCGAAACAGCTTTTTCTTCCAGGGTTCCTTGGTTAGAAAAGCAGTTATAGACCTATAAGTATTTAAAGGACACTGATTTGTTCAATTAAAACATAGCAAAAGTAAATAAATAACCAATGGTGTCTGTTGAAGTACATAGTATAGTGTTATGTCTGTATGAAATGTGTCAAGTCAGCAATATTATGTATTAATATTATAATATATATAATGGGGTTATATGGTTTTATGCATACAAAAAATTTAACAATAATTAATAACCTCATAGAGGCACCAAAATTATATAGTTAATACATTAATTGGTATCAAAAAGATGACGTGGAGTGATTACACTTACACGCTATCGGGAGTAAACAGTGTTTACATTAAATAATGGAATTTAAGAAACATAATGGGAATAAGACTAATGGTCTAATAAACCATAATTATCATTTAATGTCTGGAAGTCTTTCAACTGGAAGGAGACTTATACTGTTGCTTACAGTGTTAAAACTCTTTCAGTCATCCCAAAAATCAACAAATCTTTCCAGCACTGCAGCCGTGTTAGCCATGCTTTTTGTGACATGTGAGGAGGTATGAAGAAGCCAGGCTACCTTGTATAATTCAATATTTTTGAAGTCTCATGATCTCTCATCAGTTTGTGAACTTGGAGCGTTTTCCCTTTGGTTCTTATCACACAGAGAAAAATCAGAGCAAAACCAAATTGCATCACTACAAACCACATGAGAATGCTCACTTTGCTTATTGGTCACATGTGTCTGAGGCTATTTTGGAGGGGGCGGAGAACAGAGGCTGCTTTGGCGGTTGGCAACACTGGACTGTGACTGGACGTGGGTTGGCAGAAGTAGGTGGCAGGATTTATGAAGAGTGGAATATAGTTAGGCAAAATAAACACAAAATGAAGCACAAGGATGAATCGAATGATGATTACGATGGGAGAGCAGCTGGAGGAGAGAGGAGGAGAGAGGAGTACAATACAATTGTTAACTTGCAGAAGAGGAGGCTTCTTTCAGCGATTGGAATCCAGTACAGCTAACTAAATTCATAAGTAATTAAATTGGGGAGTTAAGGAGTGCTAAAATATTGAGCAATGGATCACTGCTGATTATATATGTAAGAATGGAGGACACAGAGGGAGAGCAATCAGAATGAATAAATTATATGGCAGGAAAGTGAAATGTTCTCTGACTAGAGATGGATAATTGGTCGGGGAGTTGTCACAGGGTAAATGTATCAGCAGATGACGTTAAAGGAAATGTAACAAATGCAAATGTAAGGGAGGTCAAACATATGAAGCCAAACTGAAATGGGATTAAATGTGTCAGTCTCTCATTCTGATGACATTTGAAGAAGAAAGATTCCTGGAAAATATCTTTATTGGATATACTGTGTGTGCCATAATGTGAGGCTGTATGCTCCCACACCACTCAGATGTTCCAAGTGTAAGAGATTTTGGACATGTGGCGGTGGTGTGCAAGGGAAAGCAAAGGTGCGGTAGCTTTGGGGGAGACCATGAGCATGGCAAATGTGCAGAGGGGAAAAAAATTAAATGTTCCAATTGTAGAGCGAAACGTAGCTCAGCTTACTGTGATTGCAAGTGTAAGAGGTTACCCAGGGAATCAGCTATGCAGAGGTTTCAGGAGACACGCAGATGTCAAGACAAAATGACACTTGGAACAAAGATACAGGAAAAAGTGAAGGGTGAGATGAGTTGAAGGAGGAAGGTCTGAAAGTGAGTAAGAATGTTTTTGTACTCTTAAAGGTGGAGACACACAATCCTCTCAGAGTTGGGCTGGATCTTAATGGTGTTAATTATTCTTCAGTGGATGCAAGAAGCGTAGTTGCAAAATGGTGTAAAACTGTTTAAGAATGATATTGATAATTTGGTAAACAAATGTTAATGTCCATTAACCCCAGGGTTGGTGGTTTGAGCCCAGCTCCCGCTGTCCACATGTCGAAGTGTCCCTGGGCAAGACACTGAACCCCAAGTTGCTCCCGGTGGAGGCCAGCATGGCAACTGTGTCCCCATCGGTGTATGAATGTGGTGTGAATGTGCGTCCACCGCCTCTCGCCCAATGTTCTGGGATTAGCTCCAGCCCCCCCCCCCCGCGACCCTTCGGGATAACCGATATGGATAATGAATGAGTGAATGAATGAATAACACTTAATGTAATATGTATACAGGAGATATGGTTGGGACTTTTTATTTGACAAGAAAATACAAGTTAGAATAGGTGCAGAACATAGTGTACATACGGTGGAGAATGGAACTCAAGATCTGTTGTTATTCAACATAATGATCTAACACATCCAGTTGAACAAAGTGTAGGAATATCTTTGTACGCAGATGACAGGGCTCTGTGGATATGAGGCAGCAACGTGCCTTATGTCATTAAGAAAATCCAAGCTGCATTAGTATTTTCAAATTGTCACGGCATAAAATTGCACCCATCAAAATTGTATGAACAACCTCTTGAGCAAGTAAAAGCTATTAGATTTCATGGGCTTTGGTTTGATGAAAAGCTCACATGGAGTGTTCATTTGGATAAAGTTAAAGATTGCTATGGTCAAATTAAAAGTCAGTATGCTGTGTTGTTTGTCAGGACAGGCACTCATGAGATCTGTCTTTAACTGTCTTTAACTATGGGTGTGTAGCTGACATGCCAGCAGCAGAATCAAACCTCAAGACGTTCGATATGTTACAAGCTCACCCTTGACAATCTGTAGTGGATCATTCAAAATATCTCAAGTGTCAGCAATGTAATCCTATGTTTCCTGCCAAGAGTGTTTCAACAGACTGTTGGGAACATAATGAAATACAAGTTTTGGGTGGATTGGTGATGAAAAGACAGAAGACATAGGATTACATCAATTACAGTACAGTAATTTCAGTTTTTACACTAGTTATTCCCCTAGTCCCCCATACACCTCAACATACAGCAGGAATTGAAGGAGCAACTTCCAGTATGGCGCATAGTCCAGAATTATTTTGATGGGCATTTTTCAGACTCAGTGTTTATTTTCACAGATGACTCCAAAGATCCTGGCACAGGGTGTGCAGGTGCAGCAGTATACAGTATAGTATAGTGAGTGAGTCATTGGTCAGTATCAGACCATTTATCAGTATATACCACAGAACTATTGGCAATATTATTGGCCCGGCAGTGGATGGAGGAGAAGGAAATAAATAACACTGATATTGCATCTGACAGCACAAACAAGCATAAGATTAGATATTATACAGATCTTATCAATGAAATATTTCATATCTACACGCTTCCTTTGGGGTCCTTTTCATGTCGGTGTGGAGGGAAATGAGCCGGAGAATATTCTTTGGGCCAAACAAACGGCCAAACATGAAGACCTAAGTTCCAAAGCTGAAAGCAAAGGCATTCATTAGGATATACTGTACTATACTGTATATCCTAATATATATATATGTCAGTATGGCAGGAGTATTGGGATGGCACTGGAAGACATCTATATAATATACAAAGACATGTTGGTGCTAGGAGAATGGTGGGCTGGAAATGAAGAAAAGAAAATGTTATCTCATCTGAGAATAGGCCGTACAGGTCTCAGTCATACATTATATAAAATAAGTAAGCGCCCAACTGAGAAATACACACACTATAGCCAACCAGAGACACTCCAACGTGTATACTTTACTGTAGGAAATACATTACAGAACACCATAACTTTTCATTGTTAGGTCTCTTAGGGAAAACAGGACGCAAGATATCCTGTCACATTATTATGTTTTTTACAAGTAAATTGATTAGTGGATTGTTATTTTTGTTTGTTTGTTTCCTTCACAATCTGTAGTTCCACACTCCAGTCCAGTTGGTGGTGGCAATGCATCTCTAGCTGGTTTGCCAAATACCAACAAGAAGAAAAAAGTGTGTCTGGGGAAGGTGCATGGATGTATAACACCTGGATAAGGTGCTTTGCATCCAGTTTCTCCTAGTGGCTGGTCGCGGAATTGAAGATTTCCCCTGTGGCCCAAAAAGCATTTCCCCAATAGGTCACCATTGTACAAGAGAAAGCCCGAGGTGTCCTGTCAACAATTTTACAAACAAGAGTGATTATGACTCTATCTATCATTAATGTAGAGGTTTTATATCTGTAAATTTTTCCCCGAGCCGAGAAAAGAGATTTCAAAAGTATGTGATGTCATCACAATGTAAAATCTATGTGGGCGGGGCCAGTGGGAGAAACGTTACTGCGTATATTCAGTGGGGCCCATAGGTAAGTAAACCCAGAGGCTAAAACATTTTTTTGGTGAGCAATTCCTGTTCGAATGAATAGGCGCCATTTTTGCATCCAGTATCCAGTTCTTACAATACATCCATAAGAGGGAGCAAGAAAGTAAATAGTTTTGCAACCTGCAAAAAGTGCTCTGTCTGATCAGGGCCTAAATTAGGTCGTGTTCTGCTAACAGCAAAGGTTAATAAAAGAACACTGTTTGGAGTATAGGTTCACTTGCATATTATGTTTAAAAACACTGATTATAGCTCCTAGCTTCTACAAACCAGAGCTTGAAGATCAGGCATGATTTAAGAGGTTGTTCAAGGCCTTCGGGAAAATGTAGGTTATCACTGACAGATGTAAATATAGACTGGACAGACGGTAGATAAGAAATGACAGCACCTCATCACAGATTTGACCTCTGGAATGCATTAATCTGCACAGACTGATGAGGTGGAACACTGTGGAATTTCCCATTTAGCGTTTCTAAATAGTAGATCTGATGTGGATGGTTGTAACTTTGATTGTGTTAAATTGCGTGATTCCTGCAGGCTACTGACATTTTTGACACTGAAATCATAAATGCCATCTCTGATCAAGACCAAGGAGAGACAAAGTAATTCATAAACACGTATACGTGTGTTTCAGCGTGTGATCGTGGTGTGAGCAAGTGGTGACCTTTTCATCCAATCAGTGCGAGTCTAGAAGGTCATGAGCCCTGGATTCTCTCGCCTCAGGAACGCTTCAGCTCCCATTGATCTGGAGAGGCCAGTGTTGGATCAATACAGGAGCGAGGTGGCATTTCAAACCTCTGATGGCGGTGTACTGCAGGACAGCGGCTATATAGACAGGGTTGGATTTGTGCAGTAGTGGAGGAAGTATTCGGATCCTTTACTTACGTCAAATTACTAAAAGTATAAGCAGATAAAATGTACTTAAATTATCAATAGTAGTCCATGCAGGCAAATGACCTGGGTGACATTAGATTGTTATTACTCATGCATTACACTCAAGTCTAAGCAGCATTTCACTGTTGTAGCTGGTTTCATATATTGATTGTTAGTGTGTGCGTGTGTGTGTGTGTGTGTGTGTGTGTGTGTGTGTGTGTCGTTGCTAGTTTGCTGTTTCAACCCCATTGGTAGCTATGCTCTAAAGCCAGCTTAGTCTCGTCACTAATTAGATTCTGTACTTTTGTGAATTAACCGGCCTCTCCTATGTCCCAGGATCATCACCTGCCTGACTGCCAGCCACGCTTCCCTTCATTCCCTCCGCTCACAGCAGCTGCTCCATCACTGCCAACTCCTGCTGCGACCAGCTCCCCATTCTCTGCCATCAGCCCCTCATCCACAGCCGCTGCTATCAACAAAGTTATTTTCTTACCAACCTCCACTCTGTCCCTGTCCTGGGGTTTGGGTCCCTCTGAGATCAGAGCTGCCTAGGTCAAAGAAAAGCAGCACATCCTTACATTTGAGAAGCTGGAGCATTTTTACATGAAACATTATTTAAACTATTTCCAAAATAGTTTCTCAATGACTAATTGTTTCACCTCAAATCTTATATACTGTTAGTTTAATGTATAAGAGGCGTGCTATTTTATAAGCTTCTTCAGATGTTTTGGATGTCAAATCATTTTGTATTTGTAGTAAGTAATTAAAGCTGTCAAAGAAATGCATTTCCCTCTGAAATGTAGGTGGTGTAGAATAAAGTGGCATGAAAAAAAAATACTCACGTAAAGTTTAAGGTCTTCATTACATTTCCTGCACTAATCCTGTGGTTTGTGTGGTTTGTGACATGCTGACAGACTGCGGTAAGCATATTGCTTTGTTTTCTTTTGTGTGTGTTGCCAGTCTGGATCTGGTCTGTTGCTACTGTTATTATTAGTGTAGCTGTTGTTGTACTTATTGTACCTTCAGTAACATTGTAGCTGCCATTGCTTTGCATCTTCTGTGTATGGAATTGTACTGTGCTGCTGTGTGTTCTCTTTCGTCCTGTTCTCACTCTACCCCCCCCCCATCTCTCGTTATATCTTTTTTTTGCCCACCCAGAGCCTGGTTCTGCTTGAGGTTTCTGCCTGTTAAAAGGCAGTTTTTTCCTTGCTGCTGTCGCCTAGCGCTGCTCATGGTGGAATTGTTGGGTTCATACATATAGAGTTGGTTTAGACTTGCTCTATATTAACAAGTGCTATGAGATAACTCTGTTATGATATTGCGCTATATAAATAAAATTGAATTGAAATTGAATTGAATTGAATTGTTGTTGCTCGTTTTCGTGCTCGCACACAGAAGGTGCGAGCGAGCATCCTGGGCATCGGCCAAAACAGTGACAGGACGTACAGTGGACTGGATGTGGCCGACCGGCATCATGTTGATTGATGAGGTGAGTGAAGTTACACTGTCATTATAGTTTGACTAACATTATTTTGAGTTTGAATGTCATTATCAGCTTGCTAGCTTGCACAATACAGGCTAGCGACGTTGAACTAATCCATTGTTGTTGATACATTGACTGCATTTATATGACACTTCGGCGTTAGCTACTGTCAGTTAGCCAGCTTTATCAATCGCCATTAGTCTAGCATTCACCGAGAGGCTCAGCGATGTCAGAAAAGCTCAATTTGCTGGATGATAACACTAACGTTTAATTAACTCGACATTCATTATTGACGTGATAACTGAATCGATTCCTCAAATATGGAAGGCATCACAATAAAACTACGCATTTTATACATTTTCTTTCATTTCAGGATTCAAGTTCTGAAGATTATGCAGCTCTACAGGAAGAACATAGTGACAGTGAGGCTAAAGGGGGAAGGTTGGAGAGGCAGAGGTGCAGATGGAGTGCAGGGCAGGGGGAGAGACAGAGGCCATGGTAGGGGAGAGGAAGACCAGGAGCTGGTTCTGTCACTGAAGAGGACAGACTCCAGGTTGCTCAGCTGACAGCTGCCAGGACAGCAGAGATGCAGGTTGGTCAGTCATAGATCTTTGGATAAACAATATAATAAATAAGAGAGTAAAATTACACACCCACTTGACATGTGAATCTAGACATTCTAAATGATCTAAATCTTGCTAAAATTCCAGACAGAATTGCAACAACTGACACAAGAGGAGAGGGATGAAGTCCTGCACATGGTGTCATCATCTGGGAATCAGGAACCAGGTGGCAGATCACAGACAAATACCCTGACCCCTTTATCAGCTATGCTGGCTACAAAGAAGCACCATTTAGGTGAAATTAAACTGTTCAGTGTCCCTGCATGTGAGTTCATTACCTCAAAGAAAAATGACTTTTTTTATACAAGCATTTTCCAGTGTCTTTTTTCTTAGAAGTTCTACAATGTCATATATGAATGTGTTTTATTTTTTTTCAAAAGGTATTTAAAATAAGCAAAGTATGGTACTGTGAACCACACACGGGACTTCTAGCTTTTCTTGGTCTCATTGTTGTCATTACTCTTGTAGCTGAGGCCATGTCCTTTATGGAGAGAGAATAAAAAAAGCAGGAATTATAACCTACACAGACAAGTCAACCAGTAGGTACATTCATTACATGGGTATACAGCAGCAGAATGTGTAAATAACAAACCTGGGTGCTATTTTGGCAGGGGAAAACAATCAGGCTGACATTCAATGAAAGGACTTCACAGTGTTATATAATTCACAGAGGAGACACATAGGAGATTGAGTATGAGATGTAACAAACATGTCTACAGTACTGGAGATTGGGGATGTGTCGTTCATTTAACTTCTCTTTTGATATGATCTAGTAGGAACTAGTGCTCTCAGAGAGTAATGTAATATATGAGTTTCGTTTTTCTCACGTGACACCTATACAGGCTCAGGATTGGACAGAAATGAGTAGTAGATCAACACCACCACCACCCCCCATGTCTTTGCTGCAATTAGTAGTTCAAATACAAATGGTTGATATTGAGTTGAATGTGACTTTTCAGTGCTTTGAGCCTTTCAGACAGAATGCTGTTTTTCTCCATTGTATATGGGTTGAGACAAAACAGTGACAACACCGCGACAGTGAACACTGAAACACTAGAACTAAACAGAACCTCCTGTGTGTTTACAAGAAAACTCCTTTTACACCTTTTACTCATTAGTTCATTTCACATCATGGGCTTGCAGTATCAAGCAGATGTTTGAAAAATGCAGTGACAAAGTTGAATATATTCAGTCAATTAAATTTAGCTATATTTTTCCAACATTAATTGCATTTTTTATCATTTATTATTTACAATTTCGTGATGCAGAAACCCCCAAAAACCATAGTGAACTATGGCATGAATCAGAATATGAGTGGGCCCAACTAGTCGTTAAATATGTTCTCACAATAAGAACATTCAAATTAATTCTTACTCATATTTTTTATATCTCATATATACTGTATTTATTTCAGCTCTATTTATTTAATGTTGAAACTGCATTAATTGTCTCCTTGAACCCATTTTACCTCAGTTTCTTTGTGTTTCATTTTTCCCTCTTTTGTCACATATACAGTATACTGTATATATCAGTGTAACACTGTATAGAAATCTGTGTGGACAATTCTAGAAGTGAATCTTGAATAAATTTAATCCGAGAAGAAAAACAACCCCACTCCTCCCCCTCTCTCTGACAGCAACATTATCCGAACGTACGTTTTTGTTCATGGGCCCATTCTAATGATGTCATGACTGAGTGACAGACTGTGTCTCCTCCCAGCTGTCACCGCTCATTGACAGTCGGTCAGCCTGCACTAATGTGGTCATAGAGAACTTATACAAAGCAACGCCCACTCACTAATGCCCCTGTCAAACAACAGTGATCAGCTGAGACTGTCTGCATTAAAGATGTTCTGTTGTTGTCTGATGCTGCTAAACACCTTTCCTTTAATTAAACATTGATTTTCCTTTAGCACACTTCTCGCTGACAAATGGCACGCTGCTCAAGCAATAACTATATTTGTTATTAATGACCACCAAATACTTTTCAGAGACAAAAAACAGCATCCTTTTGAGATTATCTCATGAATGTCATTAAAGGATCATTCCGGAGTATTTCCCATAAATGTGGCCATTGTAGCTCTAAGGGTCGTGCTAACGTTGCACTCGCCACGTCTGAGCTGTGCGAGTCAAAACATGATTTTTACATGAGTCTTTCAAACACTTGCCTCTGAGTCTGACCAAAAGTAAAAATAGAAGGTAACCGCCTGGAACGGCGACTATGCCTGCAAACTACAGTCGGAGCAACCTGCCGGCTGACCTAATCACCCTGCATATTCATCCATGCACACGCCTCTTTGTTTAAGCGAGGCTGACCTTCACTGTGGTTATATACTGTCTTCTAAGAAAACTCAAAAAGCTAACCGTAAAGGCAGACTATCCCTTGGACAGTTATGAGGATGATTGTACTTTTGTCTACCTGTTGTCTTGTCTCTCTGTTGATGTTGTTTTTGTGCTGCATTTTTTATTTTTTTTGGCTGTAGTCCAATTTGCCCCTCGGGGACAATAAAGATATCTTTGACCTTTGATTGCGAGTCATTTCACTTTGATGGCCGACGGTAGAACACAGACAAGGAGCTGAAGGCAGAGGCAGAAAGACGATGTACGTTGGGGAACTGGAGGTGTTCCTGTGCTAACTGCTCTGCACGGCCGACTGAGGAGGGAAAACCTTTGCTGCAGAGAGTGGGACCTGTTGATGCCAGACATTGAAAATCTAGATGTGTCCACGGATGAGTGATCCCAGCTGTGTAACTGCAACAGATTACATGTATTCAAACATGTATACAAAGCATTGTGCAGGTTGCCCTGGCTGTAGATCCCTCTGCAGCTTGCAGCCATAATGGCGGCTACATTCTATTCAGTCGCACTCAGAGAAGTGTTTGAATGTGTGTGTTTGAATGACTCATGTGTAGCGCTTGTATAGATCCCGGTAACGGAGACCAACGCTCCTGTGTTCGTACCAGAACGGTAAAGTGTGTCCCTGCGATCATGTTTCTTTGTATGCTGTAGGAGGCTCACACAGCTTGCCACGATACACATTGTTATGCATGAGTCCTCGTTGGCCCGAATCCCAACAACGGATGTGGCAGATGTTACATCTAGCTTCAGGTACAGTACAGTTTTAGACCCTCACAGTCACAAGTGTCATTACACCATCAAAGTCTTTCACTATACATGTGAATCAGTGGCATAAACAACAAAGATGGGAACACAGAATAACATCTGATTGGATTCACCAACATGCATAGAAATTGTAAAATAATATTAAAATGGCACAGTCCTAATTCAGAGATTTAAAAAAATGTCTCAATAATTTAAATAACCTGTAATCCATCTTTAAATAGTTTCCTGGTGCCCGGGGTCCATCTCCTCGCAGTCAGGAAGTGAAAAAAACTGCACACTGAAACTGGAGTAACACATTTTCTCATCAAAGTGGCAATTTGTTACAGTGTGCAGCTGGGCACTATTAATGAACACATCAGACTATTGTCATCAGTCATCAGCAGTGAATAAATCGCTTTAGTCATGGTCCACAGTCAGTTAAGACAGCCGCCTGGAAGAGCGAGGCTGATCACATGACTTCATCCTGCCCTCTGGGCCTGGACAGGCATCTCAATAACTGGAGCAAGACTTTCTAACAGCTTGACTTTTATTCAAACAAAATATGTAGAGTTTTAATGTCATTATACCGTCTTTCAAATTACTCTGATGGCATTAGTTTTTGTTGAAAAATCCAGTTACAAAAGACAAACGTTTTCAAATATATAATATTGAAACCACGTGGAAAAGTGAATCAAACAATTTAATCATGATTTCTAAATGTACCCCATCTCCAAATAAGAGGAAAAAAGGAATCTGAATTAAACCTCTGGGAATGTAAATGGTCCAGAAGAGAATAAATTAAAAGCCATAAGTGCACTGAGCCAAATTCTTTTTTTTTTATTTAAATTACTTGAGGTTGTGAATATACTGGAAGGATGGCCAGATGCATGCTTCAATATCTGGTCAGGACATAAAAAAACATCTGTGGAACATCATCCATGTTTATACAGTTTTTCCTGTACTGAACAACGAATCTGTTGAACACTGGTAACAAGTTATTGAGGGTCAACCTTGCTGAATGTCTGAACATAAATCTACCTCAACCTCTGTGATGTTGTTGTTTTTTGCCTATAGCTGTCAGTCTGTCTTCCTGTCCCTCCCCTCCAGCCAAATTTGTGTTTTTCCAGTGCTGTTCTTCATTAGTCCACAAGATGCCCTCAGACCTTCTCCTCTCCTTCGAGGTCCTGCCACTCCCATTTGCTTCACCTCATTCCCCTCACCTTAGCTTCCCCGTCCATCTCCCTACCTGCACTTCATTCCTTCATCAGTCACTCCCTACATATACCAGCCCCCCTTCCTTTGTTCTGTTGTTAGTTTGTACATGCGTTTCGTTTCCATGTTCAAGTCTTGCATCTGCAGGCTTCTGCAACCTCGACCTTGCTACTGCTGAAGCTACAATCAGTGTCCTTGTTCTGTCTGCATTTGGGTCCTTTCCCCATTGCGACAATAGCCTATTTGTTTTCATTTGCACATTTGCATCACGGAAAATAATGCTGCTTTGGCTTCTAGCATTCAGCAGTTCCTATTTACATGATGCACACAACAATCACCGATAGTAAAGAGACAAGAATTATATCAAGATGAGAGGTTATTCTGTATAGTTGTTTTCTAAACAGATTTATGCACATTTATCCACTGTGAAGGGTGAGTTCCTCTAATCTGGAGATATCCTAGGTGCAAAATTTATATTTAACTCATGAAATATCCAAAACGCAAAGGACACATCTACTCTCAAGAGTCCTGCAGTCACATGTTCTGTCCCTCTGTCTTTCTCTCTGTGTTTCTTGTCTGTCCACGTGTGCTCTCGGTCTAGTCAAGGTGCCGCAAATCCTTCCTCATGACACACGCTCACACTTCTGTTGTGTGGATGTGGGTACATACTGCACGTGATCCTTCCTGTCAGAATTCAGATTTTACAGAATTGAGTCACTTTGGTCAGAATGTGTGTTTGTGGTTGCCTTTTTGGTTAAATGCTGTCTTGTCAGGGAGCTACTGATCTTTACTGCTCAGTAGCTAGCTCTCTCTGTCTCCCTCCCTCTCTTCCAGAGTGACAGTGTGATTTGTAGTCTACATGGGAGTAGCCTTGCCTCAGGTCAAAGACGGACAGCCGCTTGTTAGAAGGCTACTTTCAGCTCATACTTCCACAACTTTAAGTCATACCTGTCTGGAAGTCATCCCACATTACTCACAGGTTAAACCTCTGAGCCTACGCAAAGGATTGCACCCTCACCCACTCCCACAATCCAGTTATTACCACTGTTACTTCCCATCCCAAAATCTGAAGTCTGTGCAATTTACCATCTAATTTTTCCTAATAATTGCTTTCATTCATGAGTGACAGTCATCTCCCATCTAGACTATTTGGCAGAAATGTATGGAGCTATAATCCTATCTTTAATCAAGAGCATGCTCTTTTGTTTTGAGAGCATGTTTTATTGATTTCATCTTCAGATTTTGTAATACACTCTCTCAAAACTCTGCTCTCACACTCAAATAATACCTGCCTGTGCTTGGATTTGCTCTGCTTCTGTTCCAACTGGATGCTTGCACTCTGATATGTTGTTGCTTTTTCAGATTTCTTCTCCTCACACTCAGGCTGCTTCTGTACGCCCGTGAATTTCTGCTCTAAGCCTGGATTTTTTGTGCAACAAGCCTGTCAAAATTCTCCAAAAATTAGAATCCCAGCTATAGTGTCAACCAATGAAATGCTCGCTGCCTCATTGAAGGGCGCGTTGGCTTTACTTCTAACACTGTCCCTCATGGGTGGTTACTCTTTAACTGCGCTCATTCACTCCCGCCCTCCATGACTTTATTATATGTACACTAAATATAATCATAATCATGCTGGATATCTATGCTGATATGGACTGGGTAATGAGTAACGAAAGGATCCCACATCATTTGATGGAAATGAGAATTATCAACCTACAGAGGGCTGAATTCAAACACACCCCAAAAATCTAAGTGAAAACATTATGCAGCAGGCTAGTCCATTTTGCTGCAATGTCATTGCAGCAACTCAAAATGGTGCTCAGTAGTTTGTATGGCCCCCACATGCTTGTATGCATGCCTGACAACGTTGGGGCAATGGATAGTGTCCCGCGGTATGGCAGTCAGGGTGCCGTTTCTAGCCTGTAGAGGTCTGTGCGTCCATCCATGGATATGCCTCCCCAGACCATCACTGACCCAACACCAAACTGGTCATGCTGAACGATGTTAAAGGCAGCATAACGTTCTCCACGGCTTCTCCAGACCCTTTCACGTCTGTCACATGTGCTCAGGGTGAACCTGCTCTCATCTGTGAAAATCACAGAGCTCCAGTGGTGGACCTGCCAATTCTGGTGTTCAATGGCAAATGCCATCGAGCTCCACGGTGCCAGGCAGTGAGCACAGGGCCCACCAGAGGATGTCGGACCCTCAGGCCTCCCTCATGAAGTCTGTTTCAGATTGTTTGGTCAGAGACATTCACCCCAGTGGCCTGCTGGAGGTCATTTTGTAGGGCTCTGGCAGTGCTCATCCTTTGTCTTTGCACAAAGGAGCAGATACTTGTCCTGCTGCTGTGTTAAGGACCGTCTACGGCCCTGTCCAGCTCTCCTAGAGTAACTGCCTGTCTCCTGGAATCTTCCTTTAATTTTGGGTCAAGGACCTGATGTCAAGGACCCGAAGTCCGTATTTTACTG
>JAVQJF010005173.1:0-17272 GCA_036023855.1 Gadopsis marmoratus
TAATGTGATTATTAATACTGAAATATGAGTGTAAGCAGCATGTTACTGTTGCAGCTGCAGATGGAGCTAGTTTGAACTACTTTATATACAGAGCAGTTTAAGGTTCAGGTCCATCCAAAGATGATTCAGTTGTTTAAAAGAGCACAATCCTGTTTAAAGTAACACAAATTCATCATAGATCTAGCCTCTTAATCTTGCTCTTAATTTGCACCAGATTGATGCATTCAACTTTAAAATATAAAAACTATCTTTCCGGGGGAAAGATTGGCCCCCAAGAGGGTCCGAGGTCCATCAGACTTTATGCCCCCCCCTGTAGAAGTCAGTGCCCCACTCGGGCCACCCCAGTAAAACATGTCTGGACACGACACTGAGTATCATTAGTCCTCTTATAATACATTAACAGAGGGTATAGGCTGTCACCATTTTAAAAGCTCTTGCTCTCCAAATACCAGTGGTAGGAGTTTCTATTTGTACACCAGCCATATTAATCTCACACCTGAACATACTTTTACTAAGCTTTACCTTAATACTTGTAGACACATCCAGTCAAGATTTGAAGAAGGATTACAAGGTTAAACATACCCAATTTTGGTTAAAAAAATTGATGACCAGGTTTTCATCAAATCATACTTTTGGGGAAAAGAAGACTATACAGAATCCACTCTGCTCTTATTCATGAGAAATGGAACACTAAATGTGCCCTTCTCTAATCTTTGTATGTCCCACCTTGCTGAATCATCCTGAGCTAAATGGAAGGACAGATGATATTGTTACTCTGCACACAGCCATGACAGCACATTACGTGACAGCCCACCAGCCCTCTGTTACGAAAGACTACTGGTCTAATAGTTGAACTATTAATATTAATATTAACACTGTTAATACAGCAGAGTCTCCTTTAAAGGCTGCCATTATTCAGCACTTAATAGAATGAGACAAACCGTATATTTACAACTAACAGTGAGAGTAATATTGATTGTTTTGGTGGGTAAATGTGCGTAAAGACTTCTAACTGTTTTGTGTTGTGATGGCCTCTGATAATTACTCCACCATTTGAGGTTGACGATTAATTAACCTTTGAGCTTAACTAGAACAGAAGGTTGGCTGAATTAATTGTGCAACTCTCCAAAGTTAGAGAAGGCAAAGGAATACATGTCTAGACTCACCAGCTAAAGATACCAACAAGGTTGATTCCTGCATTGACTAGTTCATTCTTTTTCTGCCTCTCTGGTCAGGGTTAAAACCTAAGTAGAGCCTTATAGTAGTATAGCCAGTTATTAAACATAGCATGGAGCACCACACCTTTTCATTCAAAAACTGTGTTTAAAAAACAGTTTTAATTCACAGTGTTATTTTTTTAATTGGCCTTCGGACCAGTGGAAGATGTTTCAACTATACCATTGCAAGTTTCTGCTGATATTCATGATCCTCAGAAGATGATTCCTAATGTGGTGATGCCCCGACATGACATCTCCACCATCAGGACAAATTTGCATTTGTAGACATACATAAATCTAATACACATATTTCCATTAAAGATAAAGATAAAGATAAACTTTATTAATCCCACAGGGGGGAAATGCACTGTTACAGCAGCTCAAAAATCAGAAGAAATTAAATATAAAGCAATTAGAAATTTTAAACATTATATTCACACAATACAATAAATATAAATGACATAAAAACAGACATAAAAACAAGACTCTAAGGTTCACGTATCATTGAGAACATTCATGGTGTCAAGAGGAGCAACACGTTTACCCCAACGGCTTTACTCTAGTGCCACCTTCAGGCCAACATCAATTTCTCGCACTCACACTTTCTCACGCTTATTTGTCTGATTTTGATTAATTCAAGCCCCAAAGGGGAGAAACTCTTTTAGTAACCTATAAGATTTCTAGTGCCACCTATCGGTAAAATTAATTAAAACATTACATATACCAAAACACCAAATGAACACAGGTCTATAGTAAATTATACTACTCAATAGAAAAAGCCCCCATCATGTCCAATCCCAGAATGGTTTAATCACCCTGAAAAATAAAATAATGTACTCTTTTGATATGTGCAATTTAATGCTTTTTAACACCTCTTTTGTGTGGCATGCCAGAGTTTGTGTCTGCCTGCCGAACCAACCTTGTTCATTTCGTATCTCAACTCACAGGCCTTAATATAGTGTCCTTAGCCAGCATGAACAGGCCATAAAAGCGCTAATCCTTCCTTTTTCAGCCTATTCATTTCTTTGTATTACCTGCTGCTTTTGCTACAAACGCCTTCACAGCACAATCGCATATTATTCATATCCGCCAGTACACCAAGAAAGCCTTGTTCAAAACAGGCCCAAGGCATTTTCAGTGCATCTCTTTTTAAAGGAGAGAGCTCCATTATTACATGGCTCTGTAATGATCAGGTCAAACCGCTGCTGTAGCATAATGTCGTGAACTCTGGAGTCTTCCACAGGTTCCTCTTCTATCTCTCCGTTCGCCCATTTGGGTGGGAGAACACTGTGTTCCACAATGTATGTCCACAATACACAATATCAGCTGTCTCGCAACTGATAAAATGACTAAAAAGCTCAGTTCATGTCTGTTTGATTATGCAGAACAAGCACGAGATGTAGCAGAAAGCACAAGTAGAAGATAGAACCAAGACTTATAAATGTGTTCGATAATTCTATAGTTGTCTAAGGAAGCGAAATGTGGAATCTGTTGAAGTGTATAATATAGATTATAGTTACATGTGTTTTTAAATTTATGAATTCAAATTCCTTTCGCAAGAAGTAGTAATTCCCTGAATCTTTGTTTTGATGCTTCTTTGATTCTGTATGATAAGTTAAGGTATGTTCAAAACACACTGCTCATTCAATTTTCTTAAAAATGAAGATGCTTTTATGTTTAGTGCAGTGTTCACTGTAACTAAAAGTATAATAAAGAAATATGTTGTTACAATTTATATTGTTTAATGGAACACAGCATAGAGGTTGAAGTCCAACATTTGTCATTATGCAATTTACATTGCATAATGGTATGTTTGACCTCTTTGAATTCATTTTAAAGTTATCTTGTGGAGTTTTTGACCTTCAGTATTTCCTATGACTGGGTCCTCATTTTGTTTGTGTTCTGCACAAAGACCCATGCACGTAAGAGATGCGATCCATATATCCACTGATCAACAGGTCGCAGTAATGCACCAAGAAACGCAGCTATGCACCACCAAAGGCTGGAAAGACAGCTGCAAGTTAGTA
Organism: Gadopsis marmoratus; assembly: GCA_036023855.1. Classification (NCBI taxonomy): domain Eukaryota; kingdom Metazoa; phylum Chordata; class Actinopteri; order Centrarchiformes; family Percichthyidae; genus Gadopsis; species Gadopsis marmoratus. The sequence continues at coordinate 3,245 of JAVQJF010005173.1, forward strand.
GACATGGATCTAAATAATGCATGGTGGTTTGTTTTTTATTTTGTAAGAGCAGTATAGAAATATTCTATTTCCTGTTCATTGTGATCAAGTTGTACTTTCAGTTGAAAAACACGTTTCAATTTGCAATTAATCAACGTGAACGCCTGCTTACTGGTTCTTATGTTTCAGACTTTCATTCAGCACACAAAAAACTGACATACCACTCTTCATACTTTGCTGTCAGGGCATTGGCCTTAATACTTTCTTACTGAAGTGCACAATAACAGTTAAAAAGCAAAGGTGTTATTGTTGTGGTTCGATATGTTCCAGGGACACTAAAATGATGAAGAAGAACTAAAGTTTAAAAAAAGCACTTTGGGAAAAACTAAATACCATTTCTCCATTATGTGCATCATTCATTGCTCTACATGTTAGCCGTTCCTAATTAAGAATAGTGCATTGGAGATAAAGAAAAATGGAAAAGAAAACAGGTATTCCATTCTTGTAGAATTTGGGTAAGCCAGTCTGAGTCAGCCTGACTCTAAAGGGTATTTAAAGGGCATCTACATTAGCCTGATTGAAGGCTGCAGACAAAAGGACACTCTACAACAAAAAGGCAGCAATTACCAAAAGTTATTGCTTCCCATTTCTTCCAAAAAAAAACCATCACACACACACACACACACACACACACACAGTCAAATCGGCACAGTCTTCACAGCTAACAGTTTTAAAGCAGAAATGGGCATAAAGCATTTCTAACTACACTATTAATCGCCACCCAGCTTTGCTGTTGTGTCCCTGCCCTACCTTGTGCCTGCAACAGTCTTGGACTGTTGACATGAACAGGTCTATGACTAATCTTGTGCAATCTTCACAGGTCATCCAAACATATATTTTTTCATTTATAAAATGTCTTAGGGACTACGATATGAAATTAAGTAAAAGACCTATTGGGAATCATAATACTGTAAGTGAGTTGAACACAGTTCAAGGGCTTGTCCAAGCCTGAATGATAAGTATTAGCATAATAATTGCCATTACATGTTAACACAGGTGCTTTGCTAACCTCTTAAACTCCAGTGTCCCACCCATGGGATATTACGAAGGCATGTTGAATTGATCTGACACACGGAAATTGTTAAAGGTCATAAAGTGAGTCTAGCAGAAGAAATATGTATCCGCATGGCATTTTTTGTTAACTGTTTTTTAGGACCCTAATGGTGTCTATTTTTCATGTTGCCAAGGTCAGCTAATGGTCATGGGGTCATTTGGCGGCCATCTTGAATTGATTTCCATGCTCCAATTTTCTCCTCAACCAAACAACATACAAAGACAAATCAACCCACTTTTTCATATAACTTTGACAGCAAGAATAAACTGTAAAGGTCATTGACATTATCCAACCACTCTTTATTGGTGAAAAACAGGAAAATAAAATGTTATAGGCTCATAGCAATATAACTTTTGCTATTTTGCAGTTTCCTGCTATAGCCAAATGACAATAGTTTCTTTTATTTCAAGATTATTAAATGGATGCGAATCACTTTAACTGACATCAGCCCTATTTGCACAGGGCAAGTATTACTTAGGGATCTCTAAGTAATTTGTAATATTTTTTGTCTGTGATATTAATCCCATGTAAATCTGCCATGTTAGTAATTGTTAAAGTAAAAATTCCACCAACAATTACGTGTCATATTTCATCAAACATGATTCCATGATGGTAATTACCCTGTAATTCTACACTTTCATGTTGCCAAGGTCATGTGTAAAAGGGTAAAGCAATGTAGAGAGATTCCTGATTTAAAGGTGTATCCATAAAGTGACATGTAGGTTTTAACTCAATATAAATTGCATATTTCTTCAGTGAAACCTTGGGACTATGATGTCACATCATATAACAATGCTTTGTCTATGTTTAAAGTTCACAGTGGGAATTTTGAGATTTGGGGGTGCTACTAGGAGGAACAAACTTTAGGGTGAGTATATTTAGCTTTAAACAATAGGTCTGGTGATAATACAGTTTTTTTTATAGTCAATAACTCCCATCAAAAGACAAAATAGTGAATGATGTCTATCTTATTCTTCTACCCGCGGTGGAAAATAGTCCCAAACAAATGCACTATTTCCTCCTGTTTAAGTAAGGTTTGCTAAAAACAACAGTGCCCACATGTTTTAGGACATTACTGAGCCTTCTTATAACTATAAATGTGTGCATTGTTTTTAAATATTTAAGTCTTCAGTAGGAACCAATGAGCCCAGGGATGGGTGCCACAGAGAGGGCCAGGGCCAGTAAGTATTGAGAGACAGACTAATGCATTGTTTTGTCTATTGTGAGATTTGATGACAGTAAGTACAACATGGAATAAGTCTGACCTTTATTGGAATTTTATGGGTTATTTATTTGGCTTAATAAACCTAAAATCAAACTGTAAATGAACGGACTCTCCTCCAGTCTCAGCTAAAAGTGTTTTTCAGCACCGACTACAGCTAAAGACAATCACCTCAATTTGGAAAGTCAACTCCCTTATCAAGCCTTTCACTTCAGCTCAGAATTGATCTACAATTCCATCACAACAATATTTTGCAGGTATGTCTCTTTGTCTGTGTGGTTGTTTGACATTATTAAGTCACAGCTAATTCTCTGGTGAATGTTCATGATGGTGCCAGACTTAGCTGATGGCAGATTTCTTACCCAGTAGCAAAGCCATATCTGCCCTATATCTGTGTTCTAAGTTTCATTCTGTTTTGCCAAGTCTAAATCACTGCAGGGTGTGGAGAGCCGTTTACAGATTCTCTAAAAGGCCAATGTTTGTGTAAACCCAGAGCATTTTGCTTCTCATTAAAAAAATCGTACCAGAATGGCAGCGGGGTGGAGGTTAAAAAGTTTGTTTTGCCCAGCAGAATGTTCGAGCTCATGTCATTAATCAAGTACATCAAATTAAAACGTGACCACAAATCTTTTCCAATTGAGTCAGTGACGACAATGTAAACATGCAACACACGTGCACACACACTAACCATACGCACAATCTCTTACCTATGGCATCTCCTTGTTCATGGACCATACTCGCCAGGTCCTTCATGATTTGACTGACGTCCAGCATGTCTCTCTATGAAGAAAACATATATGCTAATGTTACAACACTATTCAACTCAGTCACTGGCACTGACTGGCGAGGAACACATTATAGATGCAGGAAATTGAAAACCTTGACTTGTTAGCTATGTTAATGGTCTTGCCATCAACTCTCTCAAACACTTAAATTTGACCACCTTTCTTTCCTGGGATGTAAAACATTTGCATAGTGTCTCATCATATGTCCAGAAATGGAATACTGGTCTTCCTTGAGTGTTGCCTTTGATGTGTGATTGACGCGTAATTAGGCTAATTAGTAAGAGTCCTCCACCAACTTAGCATTGCACTCCAATAACACAGTCGGACTCACAATGGGCTAACTTAAAAGATGATAAAAATTCTCCAACTGTTTGTAGATCCATAAGAAGTGTCCATTGCAAAAATACTTAATTTCAGTATGGTTCCCTGGGCACAAACGTCTAAGGGAGGAATTCCTCAGGATTGCAGGTGACTCATGTGGGATGATGAACTCATTCAGGTAAAGCTGATGATGCTATTTTAAATTATATTCTGTGACAGGACATTCTTCTGCAACCATTAGATTTAGGATCAGTCGTTTGTTTAAATCCAAGAGGGTTTTCCTATGTGATAGGCTGCACCGATGTCACACATATCCCTATTGCTCTTTCAGTTAGTTAAAGAGACTATTTCCACAACATTAATGTGTAGGTACATTGACTAAATGGTAAATGGACTTTATTTACAGTATATATCGCTTTTCAACCTTAATGTTTCCCAAAGCGCTTTTACAGATTGGTCTCATTCATTCACACATGGCAACATAGCTGCCATGCAAGAAACTTAGAGTTCAGCGTCTTGCCCAAGGACACTTTAACATGTGGACAGGAGAAGGCAGAATCGAACCACTAATGCTGGGATTAAACAATTACGACCCACTCTACCTCCTGAGCCACAGCCGCCCCGACTACTCACTACTGCCTTACAACATCAAAGTCTATACGGTACAATATACTGCAAATAATACCTCCTATTCTCTGCACTGTAAAGATCATATGAGATGCAGCACACATGATTACGCATGTTGAATCCAATTGGCCCAGCTCTGTGCATGACTAACAAATGTACTGTGGCTGTACCCTGAGCAACAGATTTGTATGAATATCATTGCCTTGTCTCCCTCTTTAAATACACTCAAAATCTGTTCACTATATAATTACAGGAGAGTTTGACGGCCACCTGCATAGTGACAGAGGGTGCCCGTCCCAGTCCCCTATGTTGACCCCTTACCCTGACCCTAAGCCGTGCCCCCAACAGCGTTTCAATGTGGCTCGCTGCAGGACTAGATGACAATAGGCATGCTCAAAGCTCGGTTCCAGTACCTACGTAGACTCAGGGTAACAATGAGAGGAAAGCAACACCATGCCGTACAAAACTATCTCATCCACCCTATAGATATCCACGATGGAGTTATCACTTCACAGATTCAGATACCACCACCCCCAGCAGTCAAATGAAGACAATGCATAAACATTTCATTTGGTCTTCTTCGTTTCTTACTAATGCAAATGCAACAATTTGTATTTTTATATTGCTCCAAGAATAAACATAATTCACCTGTGACCGTGCACCCACCTCTAACTGGCAATTCAATTTCAAGATCTGACTTTCTAATCTGCTGCTCTAAATAAACAATTTCTTGGTCAGTTTTTGCCATATTCTTGAGGAGATGCATTTTGTACAACTCCTTTAATTGCAACCGGGAATACGTAGGATGCCATTAAATTCTACAGTTCCACATGCAGAATTCACCTGGCATTTAACGTAGTTGTGGGCTAACCGGTTAATTTTAATGACTTAGTTCTTTAAATCCTGTTTAGTAAAATTAACTACTCTCTTTTTGAGGAATTCGTTCATTTATTGCGGAAGGGGGCGGGGTCCAATACTGAGCCTGTGTAGCTCTTATTTGTAAAATGAATGAACGATTTGAAGAACTACTCATACTACTAATTTCTGTCCAATACTGAGCCTGCGTAGCTGTCATGTGAAAAAAATCAAACTTATACATTATTATTGCGCATGGGCGCCCAAAATGAACGGATCACTCTCGGAGACGACTTGTGCCTACTAGCTCATATCAAAAGAGTAGTTCAATGAACGATACGCTCATGAACAACACATCACTAATTTAAAAGTCATGTCACTGTGCCCTGAGATAAATAAAATGGAATAGATTGGAATTGAATTAATCTGTGCTGTGGAGGATGATGGACCCTTCTGGTAATGCCCAGCCATTCTCCATTCAAAAAGCTGAGATTGCGCATGTTGTTTTTCCATTAAGAATTTATTCTCATCGCTTCAGTGTACAGTTAAAACTCAAACTTCCACACAAGTATGTAAAAATCTTTAATGGGGGGAAACTATCAGTAGCTTCCATACATAATATTAAGATGTATACCTCTGTAGGCCTCTCTTAATCCCTTTCTGTGACAGCAGACGATGTGTCTTCGTAATTATCGTCATCATCCTGTGTTGAAGACTATATTTAACTAAATCTTATCTAGATACTTGTGCCATGGGATTGTGCACCCAAATGAAAATGCAAACTTATTCAGTAACATTTTCACACCTTGATCACCTGTAATATTAAATCAATGTGTGGTTAAATGTTAAATGAATAGACTACCGCATTCAAACTCACTATTAACTCAGAGTGGACATAATCAGAGTTGATTGAACTAAATCAGATCAGCTGTTCTGGAACCGAAAACTTTGAGTTGAAAATGTTTGTGCAAAACATTTTGGATGAAGCTTTATGTAGCATAACATACAGACACACAAGGACGGAGACTAGAGGGAAGTAACTGAAAGATCTGGCGCTCTGTATAAGGTTTGAGATCAATTAGAGTGTGAGTGTTATGGAAACCACACAAGGCCACTGTGAATAAACACAGACAGTACAAATAGCATTCAAATCTGTGCAAATAACTGGTGGTCTTCTCAATATAAGTGCCGTCTAATAGATTTCCCTGAGAGTAGTCATATTAACTAAAGTGGTTTCTGATTGTTGACGTTCTGTGCAGTTTTAGATGCTTTGTACACCTACATATGCAGGGATTTGTAAAAGTTCCCTTTAATTAACAAATTCAGCAGATTTGTGTTTAATCCTAACTGTTGTGCACTTTGCTTGACTAAAAGTTAAAAAAGAGAAGCAGTTCATCATTTTTGTTCAATTATCAGGGCACAGAGCAAACTAGTGCAGCTATGGTTGACCGCAGCTAATTCTCCACAGTCTCCAAGCTTTGAATCTGCTCTCAATGTTTCAGCTCAAAGCTATATGAAAGCTTATAAAACCTCTGTCTATCTCCTGCTCCCAGGTCCCCCCCCTTTCCACCATTATGGCTCCATGCAACCACAGCTGCGTTTGTGTAGCCTAACCCACTGGGCCATCCATCACAGGTGGCGAAGATTGCTGTGGAAACTGGCAGCCATCCTGCCACTTGGCAAAAACCATTTGAATGGAGCCAAAATGGCCCCTGGCAAACCCTGTGATGCTAAAGACGTTTTCTGCATTTATCTTTGGGCAACCATGTCTATCATGCTGTAATAGAATAACAAATGTATTTTACCTGGCAAAGCATTGGGCAATCAGGGCTCATTTCATCATAATGACAGAGCAGTGTGTAGCCAATTTAGCAAATAGTGTGTGGAAGTGAATAGGCAGAGAGAGACACACACACAGGGAGAAGGCAGAGATGTGATGGGCTGGGACCCCTGCCTGAGGGTTGAGTGGGTGGCCAGGCTTCAGGCCAACACTGTGCTCTTTTCCATATTTCATGGGCTTTAAATTCTGCTCAGGGCAAATCTAGAAGCCACTGGATATTGGCACTGGGCGGGCAACCAGGACTGGAAATCTTTCTATTATGTTTCCAACAACAGGTTTACTACAGGTTTTCTTATCAAAGTAAAGTAAATTGCAAGTAAAAGTCCTGAATTCAAAGTTTAACATAAAAGTACAAATGTATTAACATCAAAACATGCTTAAATTGTCAAAAGTAAAATAATCATTACGCACAATTGCTCATTTCACAATAATGTATATTATTTTAATAGATTATTTATTATTTTATTGATGCATTAATGTGTACATCACTTTAATGATGCAGGTGGTTAAGATACATAAAAATAATTATAATAATACATAATTTAGTAGTTGTATAAGCTTAAGCTCCAGTAAAAAGCACAATGTCTGTCCTCGATATGTAGCATATGGGTATGAAGTACCTCAATATTGTATTTAAATACAGTACGTAAATGTACTTAGTTACTTTCCACCATTGCTACATGCTAATTCTAAGCGGCGTTTGAGTGTGTAGTTCAAATTGGAAAAAGTGACAAAAAAGTAAGTATATATTTTTTTTCCATCTTTATGATTTTTCTGATTAGTCACTTAATCGAATAGTTGAATCAAAATGAAATGAATTGCTAACTAATAACTATTTGTATAATAGAGTCATTTTTCAAGCAAAAACCTCAAACATTTGTTAGTTCCAGCTTCTTAAATGTGAGGATTTGCTGCTTTGCTTTGTTATTTGTGACAGTAAATAAAGAGTCTTTGGGTTTTGGACTGTTGGTTGGACAAAAGAAGCAATCTGGAGATGTGACTTTGGCTCTGGGAAATTGTGATGAACATTTTTCAAAAATGTTTACATTTTATAGATAAAATGATTGATTATGAAAAGAATCGTTATGTGTAAAATAAACGAACGATTTGAAGAACTATTTAATATTTATTTGTGAAATACTATATTGGCGGCTGTGAGAGGATAATGCGGTCATCCATTAACCCCAGGGTTGGTGGTTCGATCCCAGCTCCCGCTGTCCGCATGTCGAAGTGTCCCTGGGCAAGACACTGGGCCCTGAGTGGCCCCCGGTGGAGGCAGCATGGCAACTGTGTCCCCATCGGTGTGTGTTAGGGGTCCCCTAAATGTCTGTTTGTCTGCCCTGTGATTGACTGGCGACCAGTCCAGGGTGTTCTCCCGCCTCTCGCCCAATGTTCTGGGATTGGCTCTAGCCCCCCCGCGACCCTTCGGGATAAGCGGTATGGATAATGAATGAAATACTATATTATTACTATTTCTGCAATGAAACTAATATTTCAAAAATGTTTAAATAAAATGTTCAAACATGCAATTGATTCAGCTAATTTAACAAAATTTGCATCTGCTTTCACAGATTAACAGATTACAGTTACAAATATGTAATGTAATCCATGTAATTGTTACAAATATGTAAAGCACATCATTTAGTCGTCATTTTCAAGGCTAGCAACAAGGAAACCATCCTGGAATAATGCACGGATGCTTCCAGTTAAGAATAACAGGAGGTATTCCTATTGTTCCCATTTCGCCAACATGGCTGGCATCCATTTGGTGCATTACCGTCACCTTCCACTCCGGAGAATTTAACACACGATAGACTCAATAACTACATCCCTCTCGTTAGTTCCAAGTCCAGCTGAATTGTCTTAGCACTGTAAGAAATTCTCTGTCACATCTTTCCTTTACCATGTCATGTTATTCATCAAAGTCAAGGAAAATTGAAAGGACATTATTTTTGACTGATACACCCTGAATCTGCAACAGTTCCATGGGGCAGTGCTCTACAACTCACCCTGACCTCACCTCCCTGTGAGGGACGCATGCAAAAAGTGAACTTCCTGTACAGGGATCAACAGTGTCACAGAACTTTTGTTGCGTTCCACAAATTGTTATGATGGTAGCCAATGAGTCAGACTCTTCCTCCGTGCTGACGCTCACCTCTGCTGGTCCTCTGAGGCCTCTTGTCAATCCTGCTTCTGTTGTTATTGTGTCTGTGTGTGAGTGCAACTGATGAAAAGAACATACTTTAACAAATGAAAGGCTCCAAGGGTCTGTATATTTTCATGAGACTAAAATGTCAGACTGCAATTCAGACATCTGTTCCATCTGACACTGGGGCCACTGCAGAGACAGCAAAAACACAATTAAACTGGAGGCCGAGATAAATAAATAAAAAAGTCACAAAAACAAGCCTGCCGGCAGCATCTGATTGACACCTTAGTCACCAGTGCTGCATGCCTCGCATTTCTCCAGTCATAAGGATCTGTCTGATATGAACACTTGTGGGAGGGATTGCAGCCTGCAGATCGTCTGATAGCGAAAGAGCAAAAAAGGGAAAAAGTGACTCCTCTTTCCTCTTACTGTCATGCTCATGTTACCTCAAGATTGTTCTTTTCATCCACACAGACATCTGTTGCAGCATCAGTGAGCTTCCCCTATGTGATTACACTCCCGTAAACATACTTTCTTTATTAAAAATCAAATTAGCTGGGCACAGTACAAGGAATTAGCACGATGAATATAATCTCCAATCCAATATATGACAGTGAGCAACAGGGATTAGAGAAAATGTTTCAAATTTACAGTTTATGGTGGATAGCAGCACACATGCCAATGTGTCAGTCATACGCTGCAGAGTGGTGATGAGACAAACGGCTGTGCATGGAGGTCTCCTCTTGTGCCTGCAGAGGGAAGTGTGGCACAGCAGAGCACTCCTATCAGCCTCTTTAAGGTGAACCGACTTCAGTATTAAGAGCTGATTATGTATGCAAGTCAGCCACGGGAAGGGAAAGCGCTGATAGACAGCACGATCCCTGAAGAGGCGTCTGCGAGATTTAAGGCGTTTTCACACCTTGTTCGCTCTGAGAAGTTACTTGAAACTCTGAAGTGCTCTCTCCCACTAAGTTTGCTTCTATTGGCCAAATGAGAGCACAGTAATCAGAGCGAGACCTCGCAGAGAGAGAAGTCTCTTGCTACACTTCCAAGCCAAAGTGACACCTCCTCTGTACTGTGATCGTGATCAAACTACAGAAAGCACTCGTCACCATACGCCGTCTGTTCATGTGACTACATACATTCAAATATTATAAGTGTGATCGGAGCTGTGTGACAAAAACAAAAGGTTAAGAGGGTTTCTCAACTGTCTCTGACCTGTGACCCTGTGTTCTTAGGTCCTGAAGATTCTCATGAACCAAGCTAGAGAGCTTTTTTCTCTCCAGTTGTTTTTTGTTTGTAAATTACAACATTTAAATTGTCACATGTTTTATGACAAATAGATAAACTCAGTGATAAAATCTATGTTTTTCCAGCTGAGGCTCTTATCTGAGGCCAAGTCCTCTTTATCATAGTAATTTTGATAAAGTGTGTTTTTATTTCCCTAACCCTTGACTACTGTAATGCCCTTTATGTTTAGCCAGGCCCCCCTCTCCCACTTGCAGTTGGTCCAAAATGCTGCAGCTCTCTTTTAACAGAAAACGCAAGCGAGAGCACATTTCCCTTGTACTGGCCTCTCTTCACTGGCTCCCTGTTCGTTTTAGGATTGATTTTATTTTATTCTTTGCCTCCAAATCATTGAATGGGCTAGCTCCAACCTATCTCTGTGACCTTTTAAAACCACCTGTCCAATCAAAGTCACTCAGGTCCGCTGACCAGTTGCTTCCTGTTGAAGCACAGAGATCACGCCTTTGCAGTTGTAGCCCCCAAACTCTGGATCGAGTTGCCTCTGCATGTCAGGCTGGCCCCTACACTGCCTGTTTTTAAACACATCTGTATTCCTCAAAGTTGCCTTTCTTTGAAAACGGTTATATATTGTCTTCTGTGGCTCTAGAGGAGCTTTATCAGGTCTGAGAAAATAACCCTGACGATGCTAGTGTTATGGGAAATGTAGGACCCAGTGTTTTGTATCGTGGATCATACTATGGGCTAAAATCTCTAAAATCTAACTTTATGTAAATGTAAATGCAACACTAAATTGTTGGGTTCCCAGTTGAATTTGCCCCCAACTACTGAACATACCCCAGTGTAAATATAATTCTGCTACTATTGATTCTAGACTAAAATGAATGTAGCTGTAGCTTCATTCACCAACTTCACCTGTCTCCTGAAGAAGCAAAAATCCGAGAAAAACTACTTCAGATTTGGTGCAGGTAGTGGAACCTTTACACACTGCTCCTGGCCGTTTATTATGGGGTTTTAAATATTTTTGCACAATGTTAGCAAAGTTACTGAGGCAACATAAAATGTGCTCCTTTTAAACCTACAATTTGAATCAAAAGATCTCATCATACAGAGACTGCAAGCTATACAGATACATCTATAGCAGTGGCTAGGAAAGGTTTTGCACCTACATGACCAGTAGACTCCCTGTTTTCCATTGAACCTTGGGTTTAGCTCATCGTCTGCACTAGGTTTGTAACTTACCAAATGGGCAATGAAATCAGTAGCTTTACATTATACATTTTTAATAACAAGTTAATAAGAGGGTGATAACCTGTTAATAACCTGGTAGTGAGACAGAATAGTGGCAAAATTGATGTTTACATTCTGTAGAGTTACAATGGGACAAAACATGTTAATTATTAAAAACTGTTAATCACTGAAAAATAATGATCTTTAACATCAATGTTGTTATGACATAGAATAACTTTACAATTATTTCTGAAACTACGGTCTATGATTCCAAGTAATGACTCTATGGCTTTGTGTTTAGTTGAAAGAAGAATTTTGTGTTTATTATTCTCTGGCGATCACTGATGATGATTTCCTGGAATTTTCATGTCTTTTCTGATTTTTCTACCTTAGTTATAATGAACCCTAGTTCAGAGATATTATCATTGTTATTACCAAGCTATGACCTGGTTGTTACCTTTATAATTACATGCTATTACCCAGCTGTTTCCTGAATATTACCAGGCTGTAATTTAAAGCTCTGCTGTTAGCGTTATAAAATTATTTTTGTTCATCACTGATGTAGCGTAATATAGTATAGCTATAGGAAGGTTTGACTCGGTCATGCTGGTGCTGAGCAAACAAATGAGAGCAGTGAAACATGCTGTATTGTGTTTTAGAAGGTAAGTTGTTGTGGATCTCAGGTGTAGACTGAATGCTGTGAAATCACAACTGACACGACAGAGTCAGTTGATGTGCTCCTTAAACCGGTGACGTACCCACTCTCCACAGGCACATTAGTCATCATTCACTGTCAACACTTGTCATTTCAAGCCCCTTCTATTCCTGCTCCTTACTGGCAAATCCATAGCCCACAAGGAAGGAAACAATTTCTTTATTATGTGCCGAGCAGCTCAGTGCAATTCTGTGCTTCCAATCAACCCTGAATATAGATCAGTCTGCAGCCTTAGATGAACTCAAGTTGAACAAACCAACATTTCTATGTAAAAATCCACACTGAGTGTTCTAACTACACTGACTTAGATGCTGTAGATACATATGGGCACACTATGCTTGTATTCGGATGGTTACTGGCAAGAAATCCTCACAACACATGGAGGTGTTGAGTCAAGACAAAAGGCTCACCACCTCCTTAACAACAGCAAGTGAGCGCTCCATCCAGAGAGAGGGACACCTTCATCACATTCACCCCCACTACATATGAAGCACCCATGTGGGCGTGTTATGTTGTGAAATGCCTGTTCAGCAATCATTTTCATATTTCAGATGTCTTCTATTTCTAATTCGCTAAGTATACATAACTAATGCCAGATAAGTACCAACTTTGGCTGCACAACTGCCTGAACGCTTAAGATTCAACAGGGATAGTGGACATTTCTTTGATAAAAAACCATGAAAAATACTGACGAGATCTACTGGATCGATGGCTTTCAGTGCTTCCATCATTCAAGTAGTGATACAACGCAAGACTCCAATATAAGTTTTATGATATTAATTAGGTATAAACAAAGTAAACTGTGAAAAACTGAGTTAAAATCTTCTTGTCCACTCTGGCTGTCCCCCCATAAAAGCTGCTGTGATGCCGTGAGAGGTGTGGATCTTTGCGTAGGCATCTTCATCTCTTGTACCAAACCTTCGTTCTTCCTTGTTTGTTCTTTTATTTTTCCCTGTTGGTCCTTTTGTTCTTCCTTCTTCATTCTGTTCTCTCCAGTCTCCGTCTTCTCTCCTGTCTCTTCACTCAGCTCTTTTTAACAGGTGCTCTCATTCATTTCAGCAGTCAGCTGATTTCTCCCAGCTGTGTGGTGTCGGCTCTGTTCTACCTGGGAGTTGTAGTTCTTTGTGCAGTCGCCATGATGTCCAGTAGTACCTGTCGTAACCACAGAGTGGGGACGTACAGTCCAGCTACAAAGCAGCCTCTCGCGATGTCACACTTCCCAGAAGCGCTCTGTAGAAACTGATCATTTTACGATAACCGATGACGTAATGAAAAGTTTGAGCTAAAAAAACATTACTTTTTGCATTCATACAGTTTGTGATTGTTTTTACGTTACCTCCAGCTTGGCCAGACATTGTAAACCACACAAGTTGGTGGGTTTGAAGACACGGATGGGTATTGTCCTTGTTTTTCACACTACAAACTGGGAAGGGCATCCAACTGGGTTGGGAAGGGGACCTAGGTGAGTTGTCACAGGAAGTTTCCTGACACAAGAAGGGCTTCAGTAAGGATGTAAATCTGTAAACTTTTTCACCAAAATTTAGGACAACTATTTCTCATATAGCTTTAATTGTATCTAGCCATCCAGATAGTTTTGGTTTTATTTGCACAGATTTTGAGATATCTTCCTATAAGACTTCTGCAGCCACCTCAATACATTGACAATTGCCAAAATTTTGTTGCATTGTAGCCAAACTATTATATTGTTAAAATTATTAACACATCATAAAACATTTTTATTACCTGTATATTTGATTATTAATATTGCATGCTCATTTCATTAAATTAAATTATTCATTCATTCTCTATACCGCTTATCCTGAAGGGTTGCGGGGGGGGGGGGGGCTGGTGCCAATCCCAGCTGACATTGGGCGAGAGGCGGGGGAACACTATAATATTATATTTTATAAATATATACATATAAATATTTAATATTAATGTTTATG
>JAVQJF010005176.1:0-22955 GCA_036023855.1 Gadopsis marmoratus
AACCCCCCCCCCCCTCTCTCCCCGACTGCCCATCGGCTAGAAGCAGGAAGCCCACCCGTTTCCTCCCCTAACGTTTCGGATTTGGGGCCCGCAACGAGAGCAGCTTCGGAGTTTTAACCCGTGATATCTAAATCACCGACCCCCTTTCCTCCTCCTCTGTGGCCTTTTAGGGGTCCGTTTCCTCTCTACCTCAGCACCCCGATGCCTCCCCGTTCCCGTGCGTAACCTCAGCTGCACTATCAGCCCCCCATCCGAGCCCCACCGACACCGGCTCTGCTGCTTCTGACAATCCGACCAAGGTGCGCTTCTCGGCGGGCATCTCCGGGTCTCTCTCTCCCTTTTTCTCTCAGTCTGGCTGCAGAGGGAAGCTAGCCGGCTGGCCTGTTCCACCTCACGCCCACACAGACAGCAAATCCAGTTGCCGGTCTAACCCCACAACCCCCTCTAGTGCTGCCCGTGACCCCCCCCCCGTGACACACGCCTGCACAGCGCCCGAGCCTCGGGTCTCGCCATGCCGGGTCCGGTGGCCGGTAGCAAGTCCCGTGTGTACGCCGACGTCAACACGCTGAAGAGCCGGGAGTACTGGGACTACGAGGCCCACGTACCCAACTGGAAGTGAGGACATTTCTGTTCGCTGCAGGCTGCTCTAATTGCATGTGTTGTCTGACCACAGCGGATTCTGGCCTCTGTGTGCATGTCTGTGGCAGATGGGTGTCTATTATTATACATCTAGCTGTGAGGGTGTGATTACACTGTGATAGGACAGTCTCCCAGCCCGCTGCCCCGCCGTTCTTCACCGTCTGACACTTTCCCACCCCTCACCTCCACCTCTGTCCCCACGTTGACCCAGTCTGATCACTCAAAAATAACGCCTTGCCTTGAGATCAGAACCAGAAACCGCCGCATTCCCCAGGGCACGGCTTCGTCTCGGTGACAGGAACCCTCGCACCCCGATTTTTAATTGCACTGCTGCAAATGGTTTGTCTGTCTTTCTCACCAAGTCACACAAGCTCTGCACTGTTTCTCCGCCTGTCCCCGCAGCAACCAGGAGGACTACCAGCTGGTCCGCAAGCTGGGCAGAGGGAAGTACAGCGAGGTGTTCGAGGCCATCAACATCACCAACAATGAGAAGGTGGTGGTCAAGATCCTGAAGGTGAGCACGTGGACCTCCTTTAGCTAAATGTTGAAAGCGTCCTGGCCGACTGTGAGGTTCGGAGCCCCTCTGCTCGAAGGTGATGAGTGTGTTGCCGGCCACTTGTCAAAATGACTGAAAGCTGACACATGATTTTTGAGCGCTGGCCTGGCAGAGCAAGCACACGAAGACGTCACCTTGAGCTTTAGGGAATTGGGATCAACTGAATAATCCTACATCCGCTGACTGAGTTTGGATGAAAGGTGTTTGTCTCTGCCGACAGGCTTTTGTGACATTTTGCCTTTATTTGACAGTCGACAGGGCAGAGAGTGATGATGGCTGGGATCCTTTGGCTTATTTTTAAGGCTAAAATGCCAAGCATTCACTAATTCCAGTTGGTCAATTGTGAGGATTTCCTACTTGTCTTTGTCTTATGTGATAGTAAACTGAATACCTTTAGGCGTTTTGGGCGGATGTTACCTTGGGCTTTAGGAATTTTTAATGGGCATTTTTCAGTATTTTCTGACATTTCGTATGGTATGACACGATGATAAATGATAGAAATAGCCAACACAAAGCTGAAATGAATACACACATAATTAAACGAATGAATCATTACTGGTAATCAGTCAGGAAATTCATACTTTTCTTAAATGAATGAATACAATTTCTTCATTTCTGTGTTTGCATGCGATTGAAGTGGGCGGTACTAGCTGCACAGGAGTGAGATCAATTGGCTCAGTTACTTCTGCCTTGATGGTGGCTGAGCTCGCTGTTACACCTATTACTGATGTTAGCTAGTTGCGACGTCGTTAGCTTCTGACTGGTTTTTCCCTGCGTTGTTTAGGCATTTTTGGTCAGAGGGAAAATGTATATATATTTTTAAATAACCTAAAAATGATAATAAATAAAAATGTAGATAATAGATCCCTGTTGCAGTTTGCAGAGGATTATACAGAGGAGTCGATAAATTAAACAGGTAGTGTTTTGCCACAGTCTGACCTCTAACCAATGACGGGCCTCCGCACCGCAACTTCCTGCAGCACCAGCATCTGTTCAGCGGTTACACCAGAGATTAAAGGCCCTTTCAATAAAAAGTAAGATGGGTCACGTTTGGAGCTGGTGTCATGGTGATGCAGGTGACAGATGCCTGTTACGATGCCACGAGTCAAATGACCTGCCAGCCGTTTCTGTGAACATCAGTCTCCCCTCTGCACTAAAAGTCTCTGTACGAAGACAGACAGACGGACTGATGCTGAAGAATGCAGCAGGTTCGGGACCAGGAGTCAGAAATGGCACACGGGCAAACTCCTCTGCTTTATATATATATATATATTCTAAATCTCTGTCTTTTGTTTGCCTTGCTTGGTTTTCCTATGGAATCAGCCGGTCAAGAAGAAGAAGATCAAGCGAGAGATCAAGATCCTGGAGAACCTGCGAGGGGGGACCAACATCATCCGGCTGGTGGACACAGTCAAAGACCCGGTGGTAGGCCCCGCTAATGGCATGTCTATCCTTTTTGTGAAATAAGGAAGTGAATGGAGAGTGTTGGGCTGAAACATATCGGACGGTTGGAATACTCCTGAAGCTGCCACGTGAATACGCATGGTTGGTGTTGGTAGTCAAACACACATTAGCCAGCGAGGTTGTGTTGTGTATTTGGTGCCCTGATTTCACAGAAGCAAGGACAAAACTGACGTCAAGCTTTAATAACTCTTATAAAGACGTGTGTAAAGTAACATGAGGCTATAACTACAAGCCACTTCTTCGAGGCACCCTGTGGAGATTTTTGGTCAGCAAACACATTTATGTTCACGTTCAGCGTCCTCGGGGTCTAAAAAAACACACTGGGTGCCGTTGCTTCCTCATAAAATTTTTGCAAAGCCAAATTTTAAGGTATTGTCAGGGTTCGTCCAAAGTCTTGAAAGTTTGGGAAATGGTTCATTTTAACCGTTATGTTTTCAAGGTAGGGAATCTGCTGGAATTAGAATATACTCCTTGATTTTCAACATAATCTGGTGTTTGCTCATCGACATCACTCATGCGAAGCTAAAATGTTTTCATATACGAAATGAAACGATGAAACATATTTGTTTGTTGTCTCCTGGCATTTATGGTAACAATTTAGCTGTGAGGATTTATAAAGGCTTTGAGAGTCTGGACATTTGTGGCGTAGCTGCCCTGAAAGTACTTGAAAAGTGTTTTACTTTAAAAAAACTCTACGCACAAAGTATTGTGAGTTCTGCGTTGTTTGCGTCTACTTCCTAGCTAGCATTTTTCTTCTTCCTGGCCTTTTGTTGGCACATTGCTGCATGTCTTGGTGCTTTACCGCCACCTACTGTCGGTCAGTGGAATAGCCTGAAACTATTGAAAGTGTTTTGTGTTTCTGTGCACTCGTGTGTACGCCAGGGTTCCCCCAGGGTCTTAAAGGTATTAAAAAGCATTGCATTTAATGTTCTCAAAATAAGGCCTTAAAAGTATTGTATTTAGCTTTCAAAGGTCTTACATTTATTTATTGTGCTTTCCTTGGATTAAATAAATACCGCAACACAATTGAAAACTGCACAGGTACCGTTTACATCAGTGTGTTGCTTTACGCTGTTGAACGTCGAGTGTACCGGAGCTCCGACACAAATCAGTTGGTTGTCAGGAAAGAACAAAACACCTCCCACCTTTCTAGCAACAAGCTAACGTCAGCTCATTGTCTCAGAATGGGTGAGCGGCAGCAGAATCCAAAATACGAGTTGGTGAAGCCTGTTCCAGGCTGTTCCGTAGGCTCCCCGTATGAAGAGCATGAAACACGCTGCGTGTGCTATTGTGTATTGAATATGAATGTATTATAATACAATCTTTTATGAAATTCAAGTAATTGGTAATGTTAAATATTTTCTAGGGCTTAAAATTCCTACGGATTTTTCCATTGTGGCCTTCGTACGTTTGCCAGTGTGCCTGTGAAGCTGGCATTCAATTTCACCCTAAGTGGTATTAAAAAGTCTTTTAACTTGGAGAACCCTGGGCGTAGCCTGACACGTGTCCATGTGGTGGCATTAGGTCACTGCTATAAATAACCAGAACAGAAAAGAATGGCTGACTTTTCCACCAACGTTGACAAAGAAACTGCTTTTGTAATGTTAAGTGGTCACATCTGGTCAATACACCGATATATTTTATCAGCGCATCCCTAATTACAATATTGGCAGCATCTATTCTGGCATTAAAATGTATTTCTCTGCAATGTAGTTTATCGTGGAGTTCAGTGGTAGGAACCATGCAGGGTTCTTGTTTGTTTGGAATTAAGTTTCCTGTATACTACAGGGGTTAGGAAACGATGATTATATTCACAGATTTTGGACAGTTTGCTTCAAATTAAGAAGCAACTACTGCTCGTCTGTCCGGACATGTGTGGAGTTTGGGTCCAGTTCACATCCAGCAAGCTCATGGTTAAGATCACACAGTGGGGGTTTGTCAAATTTGGGATTTATTCAGGCGACTGAATCAGTAATGAGCCACATCCAGCTGTGTTTTCATTGTTTCTGTGTTTATTTTATTTTTTTTTGGGACTGATGTCGACCCTCCAACACGCCCCGGCCCTCTCTGTCTCTCTGTGGCGGCTGTACAGTCCAGAACTCCAGCGCTCGTCTTTGAATGCATCAATAACACAGACTTCAAGGTACAAGGATCACCTCTCTTCTGCATGCTTCTTTGGGGCATCAGCCTTGTCCCCCAAACTCACTTCACATTTAAGGTTCACATTCCTGATGCAAATGTGTTTTTTCCCTGCAGGAGTTGTACCAGAAGTTGACAGATTATGATATCCGTTTCTATATGTACGAACTACTGAAGGTGAGACTTGCTGCATGACACGAGGTTGATTATTCACTTTTAAAATGTTCAATTCAATGAATAAGAAACATTCCCATTTAGTCTGTATTCTTGGCAAGGTTCAAAAGAGTGTGTGTCTGTCTGTCTGTCTTTGTCTCCGTCTCTGTCTCTGTCAGGCTCTGGACTACTGTCACAGTATGGGAATCATGCACCGTGACGTCAAACCCCACAATGTGATGATCGACCACCAGTTGAGAAAGGTAGGTGGTGCCCTATATAAGTCCTTTTTTTCTCTCTCTTCACACACCCACACACACTCGGGACATTATCTCTCTCTCACTGTTTATTTTCTCCCTGGCTTCCTTCATCCTACCGTTGCTCTATTTTTATATCTTCCGCTATCTCAAACGGAGTTGTGCTTATTGTTGGTTGGTACTGTAATGCATCGTCACTGTTCTGAACATCTGACAAAGAAATCTCGCCTGGTCACGAATAAGCACGAGCAGTGATGGCAGAACACGCAAAGTAAACGGCGCCACCTGCAGAAGGTATATGTCCAGTGGTGAGTAGTGACAATACCCCTGGCTGCTACCACGTTGCTAGAGGGCGCTAATAGACTGTGTTAGCCACTCCCACAGCAACCAGGGACTTGCTATGGCCAGTGGCTAACGCAGTGTTTTCCGGAGGATGGAGACACGTCAGCGGAACATTTTCCGAGTTAGGAAACTATGCTTTTATTGAACATAGTAAAAGTGTAATCCTTACAACATTTATTGAGCAAAAAAATCTATCAACAACCACTCAAGTATAGTAGAATCGCATAACACAATCCAAAAGGTCTGTGCCTCCAAGGCATGCATCTTCCCGCTCCCTCCCTCCTCCCCATCGCAGTGGGTCTGTCGCTTGTCTTTGAGATTGACAGCTTTAGCGCGGCACAGTGGCTCGCCGCGAGGAAGGAGAAAACAATCGGTGCATGTGGAACACCTACTGTGTTTGTCTCGAGATGGATCTTCTAAATGTTGTGCAACGCCGCTGCTAGGTGCATTTAATGGGAAGCAACGTACATTAGTTGTAATGTTAGGTGTGGCTGAGATTGTGACTGGTCAAACACAACCCTGGGGATTAGTTGGCTAACTGCAGAGCTGTACATGGAGCGAACAGAAAACACTATTACTATTAGGTTGTCATGACTGATGAAGAGGCATACACCCACTGCCAGTCACGCCGTGGTCACAGCCAGTGGCTGTGGCTGCAGTCAGAGCTCGGCCTTGCTGGATCTCTGTGCAGAAAACACAGACCTAAACTCTAAGCATCAAAATAAGAAAAATAAAATACTGTGTGTTGCACTACTATCTGCTGAGCAACGCTATATTTAATTCAAGAGTACACATCCAACCGTGGCCAGCAGGGGGCAGCAGGCTAACATGGATGTGAATGAACCTCACAGAATATACAGTATGTCACACACACCTATTACCGGTGTGTGTGGCTGACCAAAGATGATATTAGGTCACATCTGCTGGTGTTTAGTTACACTCTGTTTTTAAAACTGTGAAGTGAAGCTGAATGAGGATGCGCTGTGTTTCCATAGCTGCGCCTTATAGACTGGGGTTTGGCAGAGTTCTACCATCCGTCCCAGGAGTACAACGTCAGAGTGGCGTCACGATATTTCAAAGGCCCCGAACTCCTGGTGGACTACCAGGTAACACACACCACACACACACACACACACACACACCTTGATCCAGCAGCCATTTTAAACACCCGTTCCAGGACCAGACTTTATAAACACCCTTTAGAGATCCATCACTTTCTGCAGCTCGCTCACATTTACACACAAGAAAGTACACACTTTTAAAACGCTGCCACTCACATGGATAATTCTGATGTCTGTGTTTTCATCATCGGCAGTGCTGTTTGATGATTTTGTGTTTCAGATGTATGATTACAGTTTAGACATGTGGAGCTTGGGCTGTATGCTGGCCAGTATGATTTTTCAGAAAGAGCCCTTCTTCCATGGACAAGACAACTACGATCAGGTACGCTGTCACACGTAACACCCCAGGAACATCAGCAGCATATTTATATCGATTGGGGCAGATGACCAAAGATCATTCATTACGGATTTTATACACACACACACACACACACACTGAAAAACACAAGAAAAATTCAAAAGGTCTGGCTTGCCTCTCTGCACACACGGGGCTGTTTAGACACAGGATGTCCCAAACACGTAATGGAGACGACCTGTGTTTGTATCCTGGACCTTTTTATCGGATGTAATCTGTAGTGCCTCGCTCTCAGGTGTCGACAGTAGTAAGAGGAAGAGGGCGCTGTCGTATAGCTTTGAGAGCGTAGTGAGGAGAAAAACCACATATTTGCCCTAGAGGCCAACAATCATCTTGACCATAGTTTACTTGTGAATAAATGTATCAACCATAATGTGACAAAGATTTTTTTCATATTTTAAAGTGCAGCAAGGAGTTTTACAACACAGAAATACAACTTATTATATATATTGACTTCTTTTTAAATTTTTTTGATGTGTGATATTTAAACGTTAAATATCAAACATCAACCCACACTTCCTCAGTCTCTCACAAACACACACGTGTGTGTGTGTGTATAATATCTTCTATTTTCTTGGTTTTCTGAATTGTACCTTTTTGTCTGCCTTAGTTGTATTTTAGTCACATTATTACTCGACACTTTGGCAATATTGTCTTGTTACACTCATGCCAATAAAGCATACTTAATTGAACTTCAATTATTTACTGCGGCGTGTTGTGGTTTTCCAGTTGGTGCGAATTGCCAAGGTCCTGGGGACAGATGAGCTCTTCGGCTACCTGCGTAAATACCACATTGAACTGGACCCGCGCTTCAAAGACCTGCTGGGGCAGTAAGTCCACACTCCTCTTGTCGTGACGTATGGTAGCAGCTCTGGAGCTGAATGCGGTGTACAAGTAATATCCAGGGTTCGCAAAATGCTTCACTTTAAACATTATGTTTTCAAGGTCAGGAATATGCCTGAGTTTAAATATACACACACACACACGCCACAGAACATTTTTTTTTTTTTTGTTTACATCCATGTTCATATCAGTTAGCTTTTTTTTTCTTCTTCTTTTCCCTTTTCTGACTCGTTAAGTTTCTTGGTGCATTATCAGCGTCAACTGTCGCCCGGCGAAGTGGTGCGAGACAGCAGAAATGTGTACTAGTAGTGCACAAGACGTAAACAATACCAGGACCTGCTCATCAAAACGGTGCTCCTTAGCCTAACTGGTGGTCAGAAGCTCCACAGGGTACCTTTTAAGTTCTGTGTCACTGCTCCTGCGCACTACTTTCCTTTGGTCAGTTCTCTCAAAATTATGGAAAATGTCTCAAAGAGCCAACTTTGAATTCATTAGATGAGAAAATGACTAGCTCTCTATTGAAGGGATAAAGGGACATTTTATGTGCAAATCAGATAGAAACTCTTTGGAGTTCACAAATAAATAAATGCTTGTGCTATATGGGCATAATGGATAACATAAAATTAAAAAGCAGTGCAGGAGCCAGTAAAGTAATGCCATTGTTATTGTATTGGCAGCACTATCAGTAGACGTCCTCTCAGCAGAGCTGGTGGTGGTTGTGTGTCCCTGCAGGCAAAGCAGGAAGCGCTGGGAACAGTTTGTGCAGACGGAGAACCAGCACCTGGTGAGTCCTGAAGCTCTGGACCTGCTAGACAAGCTGCTACGCTACGACCACCAACAGAGACTGACGGCCACAGAGGCCATGGAGCACCCCTACTTCTGTAAGCAAGACGCACACTGCCACGCACAGACACGGAGACCTGGTGAAGCTCTTGTAGCATTTAGCTTAAAGGCATGCACATACTAGCAGTCTGTACAACTAGCTGAACATACGTTTGCATGGTTTCAACTTCCATCTTGGGTGAACGCAGCATAAAACCACATAAGCCCAATACTGAGCACTCTTGGCATGAATGTAAACACACCTCTGGCTGGTTTTAAACTAGTCCTAAACTCCGAGGAGCATTAAGTAAAGTTTGTAAGGAATCCTCCTCTTTCCTCCTGCAGACCCAGTAATAAAGGAGCAGTCTCTGTCAAACTCTGACAACAACATGGTTTCCAGTGGCAACACTACAGCGCGATGAAACACAGGTAACAGTTTCAAAAGTTAGTCACTGCTCATTGTGTATTTTTATTTTGATGATTATATTTAGACTTTTTTATTTCTAAAGATTCAAAAAGCAGAATTTGACAATATGCAAATGTAACTCAAACAAAGCACCCAGTGACCATCTACATCTGTTACTGTATGTTGATCCACTAATGTATCCTGTTTTCCCTCCCTAATTTGTCACCCTCTGCATTATGGGTGTATGTCTGATTGGTCCAGAGGATTGCATCATGTGTGGGCGGCAACATGTTTACCATTCAGTAGACAAGAACGTCAGACACCTCTGAGACTAGACGTTTGGTTTGAAGAAAATCAGTTAAATTGCTGTAACGATGTCCCCTCTTTTCTTTCCTCCTCCTCTTCCTCACACTCTCTTCCTCTCTACAGAAGTGGAAGAAGAAGGATGTTTGTTACCTCAACTTTGTACCCGGTTGTGACAGTAACTTTGACAAGTGTACAGTGACAATGGATCAAAGTAACTCTGACCAGTTACACACTCACAGATATGTGCATAAGGACACACACACACACAGACACACACACAGACACAGACACACACACAAAACAATGCAAGCACACCCTCTATACAAACACATGCAGACATGTATACATAACACCCTTCTCCTCTGTCTCGGGCTGTGATTGGCTTGTCCTGGTCCCCCCCCCGTCCAGCAGCCTGACCAGTGAGCTTGAAGCTGCCCCCTGATCCCCAATCGACCCTCCATATCGTCTTTTTCCTCCCAGCTCAGTCTCATGTAGGTCAACAAGGACAAACTACTTTTAAAGACAATTCAGTCTCTTCTCCTCCTCTCTCTGCCACCCCTCCTTTATATCAACCCCCTCTTTGTTTGCATCAGCATGGAGAATGAACAAGAGTGTGAGCCTGTACAAGTCCCCTCCCCTCTCAACCTGTTCAACCATCCATCCATCCATCCATCCATCCATCCGTCTGCCCCTTCTCCTCCTCCCTACTCATCGTGTACCCCAACAGACAGACAGATGTCTTAGCACTACTCCAGTTCTGAAAGTGGCATGGTGGACTCTCTAGATAGAATGATGATGATGATGACAATAATAATAATAATATTAATGAAAATTAAATGATTTTTATTTAGATGAACTTCGCCTGCGTCCAGAGTGAATTCATTTTTTTTGTCAGTTTTTGTGTGACCTCGTTCTGGTTTGAAAAACTCTCTCGGAGACAGAAAAGCTAGATGGGGAACGTGTGACTATAGGCATAAGTCTGCTGCGCAACCACAAGTCTGTACAGTTCAACAGCACCACAAACTACATCCTCCAAAATGACCATGAAGTTGAATCAACATTGAAACTATACATTATAACCTTCATGAAGGGAGGATTTCTTGCAGGAGTTTTAGGTGCATCTAATACAGTGGCCACTGAGTGTATATATTACAGAGACTGAGCCCAAGAAAAAGACTAAATTAGCTGTTATGACAACTCTGGGGGAAAAAAGGTTTTAAAATGAGATTTGAAGACACAGTTCAAGCCAACATTGACTGTTGGGAATATCTTCTTTGTCTTGCATTTTGCTATTTTATTTTTAGTTCTTTCAGCATTACTCCCACACAGACGTGTATTTGGTGAAAACCTTCCACTCACTCTATTTTAAACCCCAACTTGTAACCTCTATCCTGATTAAGTGTAGCCCACACTGAAAGCTAAACCTTATGACTAAAATGTTTCAGCTGAGGAGTGTGTATGCGAGTTGTGGTGGAGAAACTGCCTATGCTCTAAAAGTTGAACAAAGCACAGAAAACACAGGTTGTTGACAAAAAATATCTTGTACAATAGGAGGTAGACAGAAGTCATTAGCTATGTCAAAGAAAAGATACCACAATGCAGCTTTTGTAGTGTTTTAAAGAAACCCATTTCCATTGGCCATTGTACATGTGTTCTAGGTTTGGTCTAGTTCACAGCCAATCTTTGGGTTAACCCTATGATCAAAAACTTGAGTAACTGCTTTTACATTAAACGCAGTGATTTGATCTGTCGTTGATATGAAAGTAATGTTTAGAGCAGCTTTAATTTTAGATTTTCACAATGTTACTTTATTGGTTTTGATGAGCAAAAAGGATCAGTTGAAATGAAAACATAAAAAGTCACCAAACCATAATTAATATAATACAAAAATAGTGTAGAGGGTATCTGCAGGGTCTTAAAAAGATAATCACTTACAACTTGTGGCATTGCAGTCTTAAAATATGTTGAAACGGTCTTAAAAGGTCTGGAATTTAACTAAAGGATTCCTGCATATATACCATGGCTGTAGGCAGTTATGACTCGTTTTGCTTGCAAATTATGTGACTCAAGTTTGTTATTCAGCAAAAACAGGAAGAGCAAGCTTTATTTGCATCATCCAAGATGATCCTCATTTCACAGAACTGACGGAGATTTTTTCGACAAATGTTTGTATAATGCAATTCTGTTCTTGGGTGTAACTACAGACGTAACCTGTAACCTGTAAGCAGGCGGAGTCACAGTTTTTGTTGTTACAGCCCAGTGAAAACCAGGATGTAGAAGACGTCACTTCTAATATACGGAGGCAGCCCTACACCCTCTGCTCATTGCAGTGGAAAAGCTTTGGATCACCTTTCGGTCTGTGATGGCCCTAAAATGGAAAATAGTACAAACAGAAAATCTGTGAGTGACATCACCAGCTTCCAGTCAGATTAAGAATGAGACATTGTTTGTACATAACTCCTCTGTTGGGTGAAATGATTAGTTTTATGCTTCATGGCCACCTCATATGACCCCACAGCAACACTTCACCTCATGCACTGAAATCAGCTACGTAATTACCTTTGGCCAGCATTTTGTGAGATTTCAAGCACATAATCTTATGAAAGATCTTGGCCAGACACTGTAACTTTATATTCTCTATGCTAATCTAAGATAGCCAGCTGCCGGCTGTGGTTTCATATCCAGTGTGCAGACATGAGAGTGGTATCAATCTGATCTCACTCTTAATAAACATATTTCCCAAAATGTTGAACTATTCCTTTAAATAAGATAAGATACGATACTCCTTTATTAGTCCCTCAGTGGGGAAATTGCAGATACATTTGAATCACAATGTTGTTTCATTGTGTCATCACTCTCCACACACTCTTAGTTTAAATGAAATATTCAAACACTGACATGTAGGAATGGGAGCACATTTAGAGTGGAGTTGGAGACTCTTAATTCCCTGCATATGACCAATGTCGAGCTACATGTTTGTTAGTTAGCAGGAGAGTCAACAACATGTCAACAGATTTCAGTAAAACATGGTGGAAAGTTAAACCACGGGTCAAAGAATAAGTGGCCTGTTTGTTTCAGGTGTGGATAAAGGACTACAACTGTGGCTACACAGTTGGATGGTTGTGATTATTAGATTTCTTAAAAGCTATGCCGTGATCTTGACGTTGCACAGATCCATTTCATATGGATTTGGAAGATTCTTCCTTGTTGGTGCCTTGAGGTTCTTGTGGGAAGGTAGGAAAATGCACAAATCTATCAAGCAATCTATGATACAGTTTTGAAAATGATTCCTACCAGCGTGACAGTTGAAAGCGTGAAATGTACAATTATCGCTTTTGATAAATCAATCTTCTATCGGTCTATAGCTGTGTGTTAGTATTAAAGCCCATCAGGAACAGTGCTTTATTCTTAGTAGCACTTGATTGAAACATATCGTGAAAATGTTCATTCCACTAGAATACGTTTAATCAAAATACTGCCTGTTTATTATAAAATGTTGAACTTGTACTGTGTAGGTTATGATGAATTCACATGTATAACATAGTTGGTTTTTGCAGGTGTGTGTGTGTGTGTGTGGGGGGGGTCTAAAGTATCAGCTTCCTCCAGACAACCAGAACTTTGGCTTCCTCTTCTTCAACCTGCCCCCTCGCTCACATTCAGGTACATACACACACACACTCTCTCTCTTTCTCTCTCTCTCACACACTGTTTCTTGTGTACAAGGCTACAGGTGAGCTGTAGTTTCCACAGTATTTAGTCAGTAGATGAATAATTCTCGGCAGTAAATAAACTGCCAACTGACTTCCTTTCCTTTGGTTCACATGATACTTGCTCATCTACATGTATCGTATTACAAACAGTGTTCTTGACATTCTTGACAGTCCACATGCTGATTCTTTAGTTTTATTCAGAAGACAACATATCAGATGTTGCATGGGGGTTTCGTATAACATCAATAACATTTGGGTGGCTTTTGTGGCATAATTAACAGACATTGTTTAGGAAGGATAAAAGGCCTGAGATTAGGAAAGTCCCAAAATGCAAGTTTCACTTTATCAGTTGCTTTATGCAGATTAGAAGATGGAAAATCTGTGACACATTTGCAATAAAGGTTAAGTTCAAACAAGCCTAGAGCCATGCTAGCTGCTCGATGAGGTTGTACGTATAGATGCAGCGGTGCTTTGGGCTAAGTGCTAACAATGACAATGTTAACATGCTTATGTTTAGCAGGTATAATGTTTGCCATGCTCACTGTCTTAGATCAGCATGTCAGCATGCTAACATTTGCTAACTGTCAATAACACAAAGTGCAGCTGCGGCTGATGGGAATGTCATTAGTTTTGCAGGTATTTGGTCATGAACCAAAGTACTGGACCGATTCAATATTTGATCTGATGATGGCGATAGATAAAATTTAAGTTAATAAAATTAATAATACATCATCGGGGGGGACATGAATACTGCTAGCATGACTAAAATTATAAAATTAAATTGGAACCGTCACAGTCCTTTTACAGTACAGTCTTCCACTTGCAGCACTGTACTACAATATGTAGCGAAGCTTGTTGAGCGGATGCTAACAGAGCTGTTGCTTCAACTCTGTGGTCATCTGTGACGCTGTCGGATTCCACTATGTAGTATATTGTCAAAGTTCAATTTTGTTTGAATCATTTTAAGAATTAAACATCAGGATATGATCACATATTTCTTGTATTATACATTCATAAGTATTTAATTAAGATCTGAAGCCAAGTTGTCATGAGCTTTAATTTCATGTTTTTTTTTTCGACTCAAACACACAAAGACGTTATGTGCAGACACAAAAGTTATGATTGACAAAGAGACAAATTCACAAAAAACAACACTGCATGCAAAAGATGCCATTTTCTCAATTTAGACATTAAGTTTAGTTTAATAGTTATATTTATGACAGATATGATCATAGATTTTTCAGCATTTTACTTTTTTACGTGAGGTTGCCATATTTCAAGTGGTCTTCATATTTTCTTAACACCCACTGTAATGGTTTGCATAGGAGTAAAGTATTAAAAGTCGGTTTTATTGATTAAAGACAGAAAACAATTTGCATTAAAAAAACTAACTGTCTTGTGGAGAGGAGGAGATGCCTGATTGGGATCAGAGGTAAAAAATTATGCTAGACTTGGATTTGGAGACTGAATGAGACATAGAAATTAAACTCAAAGAATGACAGGAATCCAAAAAGTCCCACTCAACAACAACAACAACAGCAAAAAATCACAAAGATATATAGGCAGTCCTATAAAAATGGTAGCTCAAGTTATTTTCATCTCAATCTCAAGAGAGAGACTCCACTTTCTAAAGCAGAGGGTGTTTGGGACTAAGATCACGTCATCCTCTCCTGACTGACCGCAAGTCAAGTCAACATCGTCCTCCAACAAACTCAGTCACGCGGCCCGCTGTTCAAATTGGAATAATCTGAATGAACTTTCCCATTAGAGGGTTGATCTCCCATGTAAATGTGAGACTTGGAACTGGGTGGGTTGTTTGTGGCAGGGCCAGGGGTCGTTGGGTCATCCAACACGTTTTATATTACGTTTGTGTCTGAGACAGCTTGGGACGCATTTCTTCTCTGACTTGGTGCCGGGCGACGCCGGGGCCGGGGACACGGACCCCTGCTTCCTGTGTGGGGAGAGAAACCAGACACAGAGGCGGAGAAATGAGAGGAGGAAGTGTGACTTAGTGTTTGTTCTGGCAGTGACACAAGACTATTTAATTATTAAACACAGACTCCTGTGGCCACTGGTGTGATCACAGTCCAGTCTGGGTCAGCCAAGGCCATCACAAGCAGGCTGGTTATTGTTCTCTCTAAATGCATCACTAATGTAATAATAGCAATCAGACTGATGGGTGGACACATAACTCTATCCCTGAAGAATCAGTGCTTGTAGACATTTATTGTACTGTAATTTGGCATCAGTTCTTCGACACCTCAATGCAACATCTAAATATGTTCAACAACCAACTAAAGCATCAGTATACTGAAATAAACACCATTACAAGCCTAGCTGCAATACTTCCTTATAAGGCATCCTATATAAAGAGTTTATAAGCTGTAACCATTGCTTTATTAATGCTTAATAAATAATGTACTAATGCTTAATAAGAACAACGTTAGGGTTGCCAGGTTGTGAAAAATCCATTTGACTAATGTGCCTTACCTTCTGCAAAATGGCTTGGTGTGGCCAAGAAAACATTTGTTAATCGCTTATTACACAACATTTATAATTGCATTATTACCAAAAAGCATAAACACCAGCTATCAATGATCTTTACAACCTGGCAACCCAAAATGGGTTCCTCTTCTTCTTATATCTTAACTATAAAGCATTAGTAAATTATTTATTAACCATTAATAACATCATTAGTTATGACTTTTAAACCATCTATAAAGGGTGCCTTATTAGTAAGTGGTTTCCAAATGTTAAAAACAGTACAAAAGTATACTACAGTTTAATTTGCTTTACTTAATATTACATGTCTACTTTTAGACCATTCCATATCCCATCCAAACATTTCACATCATACAATTTTTACCCATGCCATGGACGGTGCGGCAATGTTGGCTGGCTGGTCAAGACTGAAATATCTTGACAACGGTTTGATGTATTGCCATTAAATTTGGTACAGACATTCACGGTCCCTAGAGGATGGAGCCTAATGAATTTGGTGATCATCCCTAACTTTGACTAGGGCACCACCAGCAGGCCAAAATGTTCACTCATCCAACGAATTAATCTCAACATCCAGATGATGGCACAAGTTTCATATCAGACATTCAGAACGTGTACTAATGAGTTTTCCTCTAGCATCACCAGCAGGATCACACTGGATTTCTAATAAGCAAATCTTAGCATGCTAACATGCTAAACTAAGATGGGAAACACTGTATGTTCTAAACATCACCATGTTAGCATTGTCGTGTGCACGTTGGCATGCTGCTGTTAGCATTTTGCTCAAAGCACCACTGTGCCTACGTGCAGCCTCACAGAGCTGCTAGCGTGGCTGTACACTGTTAGTTGTAATTTGAATATAAAGGCGACACTGCAGACACACCAGCAGTCGATGACAGTACAGCATTGAGACAGTGGGTCTTTGTGACGACACTAAACACTATGTAGAAATTAATTTATAAAAGTCAAGTGCCCGTGCCGATAACTGCACCATTTATTGGCTACAAGTTACAGGTTAGTGCAGTTGGGTTGCTCCTCACCTGGCAGCAGCAGCAGCAGCAGCCTCTCTGTCCCTGACCTGCTTCATCACCTTCAGCATGCGACAGATCTGTCTCAGGGTCATCTTCGGAGCGTGGCATGCCAGGCGGGGTCGCGGGGTGCA
The DNA here is from genome assembly GCA_036023855.1 of Gadopsis marmoratus. Lineage (NCBI taxonomy): Eukaryota > Metazoa > Chordata > Actinopteri > Centrarchiformes > Percichthyidae > Gadopsis > Gadopsis marmoratus. Next base: position 16,778 of record JAVQJF010005176.1, read on the forward strand.
GCGAGGGCCCTGGTATGTGAGGAGTGACAGATAGTTGCCCCCTCTTGGTCCTTTCCCAAACAGCAGGGGCTGAACACTGGCATAGCAGGATGCAAACTGGGGACGGAGGCAGGATGAGAGTGAGAAGAAGAGAAGCTTGTCACATCTTGTGATATGCTGCAGTGCATGCATGTACAGTATATGTACAGTGTCATGTAAAATAACAAAATTTCCAATCAAAACTTTTAGTAAAAAGTAAAAATTCTGTGATTTGAGTCATTTGAGGTTTTTTGTTTTTTTTACTTTTCTCATGACTTTTTCCCTGAATTCTATTGTTTCTTAAGATTCTAATGTTCAAGATTCTCCTATTCTGTACAAACTCAAAACCTTAAAGACACTTTTTTCCCATCCGCTTGGTTGTCTTTATGATAGTTCAGTTATAGAGAACTGTGCCCGTGATTAGCCTTTCTCTGATCATGTAAATTCCATGTTGACCTGATGACATGCATTTCATCCAGCCATGCCAAATCATCCTGCCAAGTATTCCGCCGTTTGTAATGGTGCACTGAAATTTAGAGTCTGCCAGACTGGCTGAATGTGTGTGTTACACGGTGATAAAGCCCAAGTGCTGTGTGATGTGTGTCTGTTTCTGCCTCTGTTCTTACGCTGCATCATGGGACATGCTGATAATTATTTAATTGCTATTATTAGTCTCCCAGGATTTTAATCTACTGGAGCATAATAAATACTGTAGCTCAGAAAGCGGAACAGAATGAGGCCATGTGAGCAGCTATATTCTCAGCTTGCGTGCCTGTCATTCACACTTCATATGTTACACTTTGACACACACACACACTCATGCACACATATCACACCATTTTAATTAGCGTACGAGCCACTGTCTTCCTCTTGCAGACTTAATCACCCTCTCCATCAGAAACCCAAGACACGCACACACACACACATACACTCGATCACACAAAGAGAATTCAGCTGTGCAGATTCATTTACACAACCGACACATGATCATGTAGATTTCCTAGCAGTTATGTCATTCACACACACACACACACACACACACACACACACACACACACACACACACACACACACACACACACACACACACACAATAGGTGACCTGCTACAGTATCCACAGTATCCAGAAATTGTCATGTACAGAGAAAAACAGCTTAGATTACAGACACACACATTCTCAGCATCTCTCCTACAGTATTTGCCATTATGTTACTTATTACTACTATTTCTACTTATATTACTATATTACTACTCATTACATTACTACTAATTCATTCAACAGATTACAAATATATTCGGTTTTGAGTTTTGAGACATTTTTTAAAAGACACCTAAAGACATAGCTTTTACTTAAGGAGTCTCGTCATATGTTGCCTTAGTATTTAAGTCTTAATAATTGGTTTTCATAATATTTTTATTCCTTGTGTTTACTTTTGTTTATTGACTTGTATCTATTTTTAACATTTTATAGTTTTTTGTTCATTTTTAGCCTCGCAAAATTGCATTTCTTTTTGTCTATTTTACTTTTTTCTATTTTTTGTGTCTGTGCGGTTTTGTCCACGCTCTGTAAAGCATGTTTGTATGAAATGTGCTATATAAATGGATACATTTTAGTTAAATATCTCATACTGGTTTTGCAAAATACTTAAGTTTATACTTTCACCGCTGTGTTTGATTTTAACTGCTGTGCTGCCTGTTTGCATTTAACAGTCACTTCAAATCACAATTAAATTAAATTCTACTTCTACTCAGTGTAAACACTGAAAAGAAAAACCCTCATGCAACAACTTCTGGGTCTATGACTGAGTAATTCCAGAGTTTAAGACATACATGCACACGCACGCACACACACACACACATGCAAATATGCTTACAGGAACGACAGCAGCCATGGATGGAGGAGTGTTGATGCTCTCTGCTGAAGAAATAGTCATCAGAATGGGAATCATGGCCTTCTTATAGATGCTGACGTGACCAGGCCAGGTGATTGGCCAATCATTCATCAGGTGAGAGCAAAATAACCCCACCCACGGTGAGGTGACTCTCTCGACATCACACACACACACACACACACACACACACACACACGCACACACGCACCTGTTGCTTCAGGTTACACAAACACTGACACGCAGTGTATTATTGAGGACGCTTTTGTTAGGCAGGGTATTTATAGATGCAGCTGTAATTCTGGGAATGAGGAATAAAAACAGGGGTCGTGGAAACTGGGACGCTGGTGGAAGAGTGGGAGGGCAGGAGGATGTCAAGGACGAAGAGAGTTGAAAAAGAAAACAGCTGGACAATAAAAGGCCATGCCAGGGAGAGGTGGGAAGCAGACGTCACAGTGTTAGGTGGCAATGTGATGCATCAGTGCGTTACATAGCGTCAATCAGTACAATATTACTCATCGCCAATGGGAAGAGACACTAGATGTGAGGCACTTACTCAGACTGATGTGTTTTCTAGCTTGGAAAGGAAAGAAACAGGAGAAGGAGCTGAACACTCAATTGAATAACACTCAACACGTTATTCAAAGGCACACTATAGGGAAAGAATACTCAATGTCACTAAATGAATAATATCTGAAGACCGGTGGTTCCCAAACGTGTTAGCTTGTGCCTTAAAACAAAGCAATATGTACTCATCACACCTCAATATGGCCTCAGTTTGGACACAAACGGAGTGAGTGTTTTATTTTAAGGGTTTCTTAGAGGCCTGAAGAAGTAAAAGTATTTGGTATTTAAAGCAACATTATACAAGAACTGGTATTTCTTGCGACTTGGCGTCCCTTGAGAAGAACGCGAGGGTGTGGCCACGAGAGATGATCAACCACGAGTGGACAGAATTTTCGGTACTTTGTGATGAAAAATGTTTGCTAAAGTTGTATCCAGAAGTATAGAAATCGAATGTAAAAGTACACATAAATATAAAACTAGATACCTTAATTTACCTTAAAATTACAAAGACAAACCTTAAATTGTTAGTATAGACATAAACCTTTATATAATGAGATACATATTTAATTTCAGATAATGTCCAGATAACGTGTTAGAGTTTTGTATATTATTTTAAAAAACCAGTTAAAAACAATAAAAGATTTAGAGTTATTTACCGTAAAAGTAGGATTCTTTTTACCTTTTTTCTTATTTTTTTACGGTGTATCTGTATTGAATAGGCCCCATCACTACTCTAGTTCATTCATCGTAAACTAAGGCGACAGTGAGACTTTATGACTCATCTGTCTCTAAATGAGAAGTCGTGTCAATGTGTTCGACTGAAGTGTTGTTCCCCGTTCATCCTGCCACCTTTAGACTCAGCTCACATCAATCACAGGTGTTGATGCATCTGCAAACAGACACAGAGCAAGTCACTTCACTGTGGTACTGCGTCTTGCTGAAGTGAAAACACAACCGAGAAGTGAGATTATCTGACTTGCTTCGCGTAATGTGTCATCAACACTTCTTTGCTGCATGTCACCCACACTCCACCCTCCCCATCACTCACTCCACCCTCCCCATCACTCACTTCACCCGCTCCATCACCCATTTACTGCCTGTCTATGTTCGTGTTCTCTTCTGCCCTCTGCTGTTTTCTACACCACTCTACCTCCAACAGGTTAAGAACTATTGTATCTTATCGTATTCACTTAAGGTAATATATAGCAATGTATTACTTTGTATTGTGCACTATATGTTCTATTGATTATTGAAAGCTGTTTTATGCTAAACACACATGGACATACAGTGTGTAGAGATGTGACAGGGTGGTGCACTGGTGTTGAAGGCTGCTGTCAACAACCTGGGCAGAGCAGTGAGTGAGCAGTGCCTGCCCCACACTCACGTCCTTTGTTGAGAGATGCCCTTGAGCAAGGCACTTAAAGCTCCTAGGATGAACAGTTTTTTTATTTTTTTTTTTAAACGTCCTCATGTTGTCGTCTAAAAACGGCACAGTGACAGGCAGAGATGTTGTGAGCGTGTTTAACAGTGTGAGAGGGCATCGATGTGTTGTCCACGCTCACTACCTTCAGTACCATCCCTACGGCTAAATTAAAGGCAAAAAACAACCCCACTGGCTAAACTTCTAAAGCATTTCAAGACACTGGACATTTTATGGGAAACTCCAGCTCAGACATGTATTCAGTGGTGTGACTTAACTCGGACATTACAAGTGAAAGCCACGTGGTGTTTATGTCTTGTCTGACATGGTGCCTAAGAGAACTAAGTCTAACCACACTGTCTAGATATCTCAGTTGCGTTTAGTTTATGACTAAGCGTCATCACACGCGCCTACAGTCTGACTTTATTTTTCTCGTCACAAGGTCACAGACTTGGTCTTTCTGCCATTCTGGGAAAAAAAACCTCCCACCTGACTGTCATCCGTTCTCACTCAAGAATCAAGTGTGGAGCCACATAGTTCCAGCAGTAGTCTAAGTTGCGTTTAACCTTATGACTGGTTGTGGATGCTGAATTTAATTGTGCCTAGTCATACTTAACAGTGACGTCACATCGCATACCGTGTTCGCCAAAAAACACGCAGGACGGCGCTCGTGGACAAGTGCCGGGTCTCTCGCGCTGCCTTCGGGGCCATCTGTGACTTCCCTGCTTTTCCCAACTGAAGCCCTGAATGTCCCTCGCTGCACATTCAAGTGTTTTCCTTCGGCGACAATAGGAGTGTGTTAAATCGCTTTTAATAGCTGCTGACCAAGCGTCCACGCCCCAGCCAGCACGCCGCAAACGTGCGCAATGTAGAAAATTCGTACTTAAATATTAGCATCTTCTTGACCGTTTTTTTTTTCTTTTGCTGTGGTGTCATTTTGGGCTCGCCTACGGAAGGCGGTATGTCCCACACTCCGCGAAGGCAGCGGCTGTCACCGTCTCGTCTGTTCGGCGATAAAGATAAAGCTGAGAAACAAACAAACAAGCAAACAAACAAACACGCCCTCTGTTGAAGGAGGCCTAAATATACCTGGAATATCTGTCTTTACATGAACATTTTGGTTTTTGGAGATGAGACTAAGTGACCTGAGTGCACAGACATGTCTGTTGTTATCGCAGGTGTTGACAAACTGTTATCCGAATCCGAGCTATGACAGTTATGGTATGTCACTCGCTAGCTTGTGTCCGCAATGAACGCACACTGTCCATTGACTGTAATGACATGAGGAGATGCCCGGTTTACTCCGCCTGTCTCCTCTTCTCAGAGCAACAGGTGCGTCTGGATGCGATGCTGCATTCAGGGACCGCGCAGTAATCGGCGCCAGTGAAAGTTCCATGTAAAACTCGCCGTTAAGTCGTAAGTAAGAGCAATGCTTCGGTTAATAACACAGGAGCAGAGGTCCCGCGAGGCACGTCACGCAGGAGCCCCGAGTACTGAAACGCCCGTTTAACCTGTTCAAAAAGTGGCGCCTACGGGCTTCTCCGAGCCCCTGAACGCCTCAGACCCCGCCTACTTGTCGCTGTCCTCCGGCTGTCAGCGGCGAAGTTGGACTTTCGGTCCAGTAGTCAGGTCGACGGCCGCCGGAGGAGGTCTCTCTGCACCGCCGCTGTCAGGATGTCTCCGTCCACCACGTCACCCCGCTTCTTCACGGACAGGGAGGTGGCCCGACACCGCACCAAGGACTCCTGCTGGGTGCTGCTGGGCACCAAGGTGTACGACGTGACCGCCTTCCTGCGGATGCACCCGGGCGGCGAGGCGCTGATACTGCGCCGGTCCGGCAAGGACGTGAGCCGGGAGATGGAGGGACCCCCACACCGGCACTCGAAGAACGCCCGGCGGTGGATGGAGCAGTACTACATCGGGGAGCTGGACGGGGACAGCGGCTCCGAGGACGCGCAGGTAAAGTTGGGCAACTGACCTCAGGGCGTGAAAACAAGTTCAGGGGAAGGTTGAAGGAGAAAAACCTGTTGCTGGGTCTCTACTTGGGAGGAGGGGGTTGTTAAGAAACGGGCAGGGGTCTTAATTTTAAAAACAAATTGACAGAGTTTATAGTTTGTAGGAATCTTTGTCTGAGCCCTACTCACGTAGCTTTCCTCCAGAGGCTCCGGGCAAGGCGGCCCGACCCCATGGGGGGGGGGGGGGGGACAGTGGTTTGTCCCCATGGTGGAGTCAAACCCAACATTTGAAGTATTCTGCCTGGGGTGGTCCTAGCAAATTTTAAACA